>JACEEZ010009144.1:0-123895 GCA_016584305.1 Chionoecetes opilio
TTTTCACGGGTTCAACGTTTTTGTATGGACTGGTAATTTACAAGGTTGCTTAGATCAAAGTGATTGTGGACATCCGTTGGCAACACCAAGATCACTGATCTTGTTTTTGCCGATATGCAGTAACTTTGCTGAGTCGCTGGAGGTCCTGGTGATGGCTCTCGAGGCGCTGCACGAGGAGGCAAGCCTTTGGGACTTGAGGTCTCCTGGCTCAAGACCAAGGTCTAGGTGTTTGGAGACTTACTAGATGAAGCAGTACAGTCTGTTCATGCGTGGGCGAGGACATTGAGATCTTGAAAAGTTTTACATACCTGTAGCGCAGTCCTAATGACGGCGGGTCACGTCAAGAAGTCTTACGGCGGATGGCATAGCCCACGGTGTTATGGACTCGCTCAGCGGGAGTATACTGGCGTTGTCGGTACCTGTGCAGGAGGACAAAGATCCGGATCTTCAAATCGCTTGTGATCCCTGTCTTACTCTATGGTTGTGAGACATGGACATAAATAGTGACTTGAAGAGATGAATCAATGCCTTTGGTAATAAGTGTCTTCGCAGAATCAGGTATCGCTGATATTACGTGTCAATCAGCGATTGCACGTGAGACTGAATCGAGCTATTACCTGCATAGCCGTCGCGCCACTTCGGCTATATGGGCATGTGGCACGCTACCCTGAACCGATCGTTCCCATCGGGTTGTATCTGTAGAGACATCCGGCGTCGAGGAGGCCAAGGGCGCCCACAAGGCTCGTGGCTGGGGCAAGTTGATGTTTATTGTCGAGAGCTGCTTGGTATGGAAAAGGAGCCTGCATGGGAACTCGCGCGTGGTGACCCTCGGGAGTGGCGTCGTAGGGTGGGCGAGGCGACGCGCCCCCCGGCGTATGCCCCCAATGATTGATTGATTACACACTCAACATCATTTCCCCCAGCACTCAGGCAGACGATGGGCTTTTTCCCTTGATCCGCCATGCACTCAACTATCTTATCACTAACATAGCCTATCCCCTTCCCTGGGTAACTCACCGACTTCATGCAGGAAGGGGGTGTTGGTGGGTAAACAGGGGGGGGGGGACGATTGGAGAAGGCGTTGTTGGGATGGTGGCGATGTGAGTGGTTACGGGTGGGGGGGGGGGTGTCACCAGGTGTTTGATGGACTAAGGGGGTAGGGAAATGTCACCACGTGATGAGGACTAGGGGGGTAGGGAGTCAGGGGAGGGTGTTGTCACCACGTGGTGATGGACTAGGGGGGTAGGGAGTCAGGGGAGGGTGGAGTAGAATGAGAAAGGGGGGGAAGGCGGAAGAGGGTGCAAAAATGGGGGGGAAGGTAGGGTTGAAGGCGTGCGTAACGTTTTTTTATCGTCACGATAGACGTACGACGATCACGATAGTGTCACGAAGCTGCTACATAGATAACGATAGCGTCACGATAGACTTACGATAGCGCTGTGTTGGTTACAGAAATCGGGGAGTTTCCCGATTTTTTAGTGCATGCACTAACTTTTCGTGGCCTCGGCTGAGCGCGTCACGAGCGTCACGATCGGTCACGATGGACCCATAACCAGGACCATGACGGCGCTGCGCATTGCATTGTTGGCGCTTTCGTGGTTCCATTATGGTATGTGTGAAGGGGGCTTCAGCAGCTAGGTTGCTTATTGGTGTATATTTTGGGGCATTCATTATGCATCTGGAAGCTCTATTTTCTGCTCTTTGTATTTTGCTTAGATCCTCTTTGGTGTATTTTATAATTTCTTCGCCATACATTATTACAGGTAAGCTCCCTTCACACATTCCATACTCGAACCACGATAGTGCCACCAATTTAATTATTGACGCTATCGTGAATTTTGACCACGATAAACGCAGACCACGATAGCCTCACAACAATGTCACGCTGCCTGTACGTATGTGTCATGATGGTCGTAAGATGGTCACGATGGAGTCATGACAACTGTAAGACTATGTCACGAATGGAAAATAAACGGTCATGTTGTCGTCACGATAGAGCTACGATAACCACGACAGTGCCATGAACGTACCACCATAGCGTCAAGAGCTACAATAGCGTCAACATGCCTCACACGTGGGTGTGTGTTGCCATGGTGATGGAGAAGGAAGGAGGGCTAGAGATGAAGGTGGGAGAAACAGGGTTGTGTTGGTGATGGGGAAAGGGGGGAAACGAGGGGGGGGGGGGTTGTAATAAAGAAGGGGGTGTTGGTGTTGGTCGGGAACCGGGGGGGAGGGGGGTTGGGGATGTAGAAGGCGTGGTGTTGGTGGGGATGTGAGTGGTTAAACGGGGGGGGGGTGTCACCACGTGGTGATGGGGTAGCTAGTGGGTAGGAGTCGAGGGGGAAGTGTCACCACGTGGTGGTGGGAGTAGGGGGAAGGGAGTCGAGGGGGAAGTGTCACCACGTGGTGGTGGGAGTAGGGGAAGGGAGTCGGGGGTGGATGGAGGTGAATGAGAAAGGGGGGAGAAGGAGGAAGGGGGTGCAAAAAAGGGGGGAAGGCAGGGATGAAGAAGCGCGTAACGGTTTCTTATCGTCACGATAGACACGGCGATCACGATAGTGTCACAAAGCTGCTACATAGATAACGATAGCGTCACAATAGACTTACGATAGCGCTGCGTTGGGTAAAAAAGTCGGGGAGTTTCCCCAATTTTTATAGTGACGCACTAATGCTGGGGTTTTACACTTTGGGCGAAGGGCTGCGCAATTTCTGCGAAAAAAAAAACTGCCGATCGTTCCGGTTCCCCCCCGGAAATGGCGAAGCTGGCTCTTGACGAAATCCCCATTTTAGCGAACCCCTCGCCATGTCCCTCGACCACCCCGCGTTCATTCGCCCTGCCAACGCAATCGTTGGAGTGGGGCCAATATTTTCGGGGGAAAGGTCCAGCCTGGGCGATGTATCCCCCAACTTGCGATGGCGATGTATCGAAAGGGGGCGAACCCACTACAATGTGTTGTCTTAGGGCGATAATTTGCAATAGATTCTCGCTGCATTGCGATTGCCCTGGTTCGTCTACGATAATTCGAGACTTCGGGGGCCCCGGTGTGGGTGGGGGGGCACGGTGGTATATATAGGGGGTGCCCACTACCTGGCTGCACAGTGCTCAAAATACCCCTTCAGCGCCTGTTTTTCCTCATGGAGTACCTTAATCTTTTACCAAGACTTGTGGGGGACCAAAATTCGTTAAAGCTTTTCTTTTTTATAAAAGAACCACCAAATACTATGGTCAGGTTCCTTTTTTCACCTAAAAAAACCGAGGAAAAAAAGGGGAAGCCCCAAAAGGGGCGGGGAAAACGCCCTTACCTAACCCTCGGCCCCCATGGACACATGAGAACTCATGCGTGAACGGGCAGAAAAAGACCCCCTACTCAAATTGAAACTTCACCCCCCGGGTGCTGACCTTTTCAATAAAATTTGTTGAACGTGTACGACCCCAATTGAAAATCAAAAAACGTTCTGGGGGGACCTTGGAGCCTGCCCTACGTTTTTTGCAAACCCCAGATTCCTAGAAACCCGGGGGAATTCTACAAAGTCTCGGGATCCCCTTTCGCGTTGCTCCCAAACCATCTCCTACTTGTACCTGAAACCTCCCGAGCCATTGTAGAGATAATGGGGATGAGGTCATGCAGATGCCTGACACACCGAGGGCGGGAAGGAAGTTGCCCGTGGGTTTCATGAGCTTGGGGTTTTTCCCCAAATACCCTGGGGGTATAGAGGGGAAGCACATCCGCACAAAAATCCAGCCTTCATGGGTCCCCTATTACAACTACAAAAGTACTTCTCAATGATCCTGCTTGCGGGGTTTGATTATGACTAAAAGTTTCATGTTCATGGATGTCGAAGCTGGGGGGGTCGAGTCGGGGAAGGTGTCTTTTGCACAGTCTAAGTTGTCAAAAACTTTTAAAAAACAAGCACCCAACCCTTTCCCCTCCTGCAAACCCTACCAGGAGACCCCACTGCACACCCTGTAACTACTTCCTCGTGGGAGATGATGCTTTCTCTCTCCGCAACTGGATGATAAAAGCCTACCCCAATGAAACCCGACTAAACCAAGAGGGTATTACTCAGACCCCGCAGGGGACGTCGAGTTGTGGAGATGCTTTTGGGATTTGGCTAAAGGTGAAATTTATATTTCTGTTTCTTTCTAAATGTTATGAAACTTTGTCTTTTAAGGGAAAGGGTGGGTGGGATTTTTTATGGGTATGAAAAAATGGGTTTGTTTTAAATAAAATTTTACTGACTAAATTGGTATAAACCTAGTTCGTTTTGAGTGGTTGAGGTTAAAAATTGAGGCTCCGAAGAAACCCCTTTTGGTGGTTTATTTTTCCCTTTTTGGGTATTTTTGACCATGGGGATGGGGGGGGGCACTGTATCGGGGGGCGACGAACGTCCGTGAAGCGCAGTGGCTGGGTGAGAAGGAAAAGGGGTCGCCCGTCGCTCGTACTTAGGGGGGACGAGCTGCGCTGCTGAAGTGCTCGTTGCCACATCGTTATACCCCCAGTTGCCAGATACACCCCGCAAAATCGCCATT
Source organism: Chionoecetes opilio (assembly GCA_016584305.1). NCBI lineage: Eukaryota > Metazoa > Arthropoda > Malacostraca > Decapoda > Majidae > Chionoecetes > Chionoecetes opilio. Next base: position 4,532 of record JACEEZ010009144.1, read on the forward strand.
ATTGCGTTCCCATGGCGATAGAACGCAATAGGGGCGCTATTTTATCGCAGGAATACGAAAAACACGTACGACCTTCCCCCCAATCAAATGCGATAATTCGCCATAACCCCATTCTCCGAGGCTGACTGCGAAATTTTTTAAATTTTTCAAAAATTTCGCGCGGTCTGGCAAACCCCCCGGATGGCGCGGCCCCGACCGCCGTCACCCTCTCGAACCTAGGAAAAGGCAAACGAATGCGTGGGCGAATTCCTGGGGCCTTTTATCGTAACAAAGGAGAATCGCATTTTTAGGCTTCCGGCCATTCGCGCAGCCGATTTGCCAATGTTGACCCCAGCATAACTTTTCGTGGCCTGGCCGACGCGTCCCCGGCGTCACATCGGTCACGATGGACCCAAACCATACCTACCTGACGGCGCTGCGCATTGCTTTTTTGCGCGTTCGTGGTTCCCTTATGGAATGTGTAAGGGGCTTTCGACAACACTTTTCCAATATGTGCTTCCTATTGAACTGTATTGCAGCTTCTTTTTGTGCTGAGCTGTTCATATTCCTATCTCACAAAATAAAAGTTTTCTATGTGGTCGAGTGAAAATTTTTTCTGGAGGCTGAAAAATATTTTTCACTTTTTTTTTTTTCTATTCTCTCATCTAATTTCCTGAACGAAGTCTTATTGCACGAACCTGTCCCCTTTTTGTGCGGGAATGGTCAGAGGGGGGATACCAGTCATTCATTGTTACGCCACCTCTTGCTTAACAAAAAAGTATCATCATCTCAAGCCCTGTGGTGAAAACGTTGCTTGGTGACACCATCATTCAATATGTTATTGCCCCGTTTTTTGACTTGCGTTTCGGGGTGAACTATTTCATCCTTTTTTTTTTTTTGTATTTTCAAACCATTTTTTTTATGCATGTCTAATACCAACTGCATGATCATGTTATGATTTGGGTTGTGTGTGTGTGTGTTTTTGGGGGGGTTTTTGGGGGGTGGTTTGGGGTTTTTTTTGGGGGGTTGGGTGTTTTGGTTGGTTTGGTTTGGGGGGGGGTTTTGTTTTTTTGGGGTTTGGGGGTGGGGGGTTTGGGGGGGTTGGGGGGGTTTGGGTTTACTGGGGTGCCTTTTTTTGGGGGTTTGGGGTTGTGGGGGTTTTGTGGGGGGGGGGGTGTGTTGGGGTTTTTGGGGGTTTTTTTTTTTTTTTTTTTTTTTTTTTTTTTTTTTTTTTTTTTTTTTTTTTTTTTTTTTTTTTTTTTTTTTTTTTTTTTTTTTTTTTTTTTTTTTTTTTTTTTTTTTTTTTTTTTTTTTTTTTTTTTTTTTTTTTTTTTTTTTTTTTTTTTTTTTTTTTTTTTTTTTTTTTTTTTTTTTTTTTTTTTTTTTTTTTTTTTTTTTTTTTTTTTTTTTTTTTTTTTTTTTTTTTTTTTTTTTTTTTTTTTTTTTTTTTTTTTTTTTTTTTTTTTTTTTTTTTTTTTTTTTTTTTTTTTTTTTTTTTTTTTTTTTTTTTTTTTTTTTTTTTTTTTTTTTTTTTTTTTTTTTTTTTTTTTTTTTTTTTTTTTTTTTTTTTTTTTTTTTTTTTTTTTTTTTTTTTTTTTTTTTTTGGGGGGGGGGGGGGGGGGGGGGGGGGGGGGGGGGGGGGGGGGGGGGGGGGGGGGGGGGGGGGGGGGGGGGGGGGGGGGGGGGGGGGGGGGGGGGGGGGGGGGGGGGGGGGGGGGGGGGGGGGGGGGGGGGGGGGGGGGGGGGGGGGGGGGGGGGGGGGGGGGGGGGGGGGGGGGGGGGGGGGGGGGGGGGGGGGGGGGGGGGGGGGGGGGGGGGGGGGGGGGGGGGGGGGGGGGGGGGGGGGGGGGGGGGGGGGGGGGGGGGGGGGGGGGGGGGGGGGGGGTGTGGGGTGTGTGTGTTGTGTGTGGGGGGTGGTGTTTTTTGTGTGTGTTTTTTGTGGGTGGTTTTTTGGTTTTTGGGGTGTGGTTTTTTTGTGGTGGGGGTGTTTGGGGGGTTTTTTGTGTGTTTTGGTGTTGTGTGTGGGGGTGGTGTGTGTTGAAAATATGCGATTTCGGGGGAATTGGCTAATCAGGATGCCAGTGATTGATTGAAATAATGAGGTTTCCCGCAAAAAAACCCCCAAAGAAACCCCCGTAAGAAATGTATGCAGTGGAATAGAACAATCCCACATATGTAAAAATACTTAATAAAAATAATAATTTACAATATAATAAAGTAATAATGATAACAATAGATCAGTAATATGAAGGAATTAATAGAAATAACATTTTTGCCAAATTCTCATAAATTGAAAGTTGCACTCGATCCGGTTGCTTTAAAGTTTTTTCTCTCCGTGTACACCTTTTACCCTTTTTCCGTGCTTTTTTTGCCTCACTTTTTTCAAACCAACAAAACATTAAAACGATACCTTAATTGATATTTCAAAACCTCATAAAAAAATACGTTGGAGTCATTGATTAAAATTTTTTTTCCCCTGAATTCTGTCTTGCACAGACTTTTCCTTTGAAACATACAAGTTTCGTATTGTTTTAATTTAAGAGAAAAAGATACAGTTAAAAGGGACGTTAATACCATCTTGAGGGGAAAAACTAAGCTTTCCCCTCCCTCGGCACCACGCACGTGCCCCAAAACGTACCCGCGGGGGCGAACACACTGGCGCCGAAAAGGAAAACGTTTGCACATAATAAAATAAAGGGAAAAGGCTGATAAGAACAGTAAAAAAGGAAAGGGAAAAAAGGGCTAGAAAAAAGCGAAGAGGACAGAGCAGGGGATTGTAAACCCAGGGAGGATTCCCCTGGGGAATTTCAGGGTTCAGGGGGAGAATTGGGCCCACAGAAGGGTAGCCCAAAAATGTTTGAAATACTGACGATTTATTCCCTTTCGATTATTAGGAGGGCCTAAAATTATATGCAGGGTTTACCTGCTGCAACTAGGTGAATCAGTAAACAACACACCATTAAAACACACACACACCATATACACACACACACACCACAAAACACTCCCCAACTATAATATGACGGATTTTTAGCTTTTTTTTTTTTTTCCCTTAAATTTTACAATGTTCCCATTCCCTCTGGTAAAAAAATTTTTAAAAAGGGGAAATAATTATTTACCCTACACTAAAATTAATAAAGCTAAACATGAATAAAATCAATGAATGAAAAGGGAAAAAGAAAATACAAGAAAATTTATAAGTCAATAAAAAAATAAAAAAATACAAAATGTCAACGGGAAATAAAAAGGAATGACTAGCGTGATAAAATTAAAACAATTTAAACTAAAAAATAAATAAACCCCCCATAACACTAACCTTTTATTTAAAAAATTTTAATAATAATCCCGTGATTCTCGGGGGGGCAAACATGCTAAAAAACGGGCCTATACAACAACTGAAAAACCTTTTATGAAAAGGTTTCACTTTTTTGGGCGCCACACATCTCCCCCAGGGCCCCACCCACCACATAGTTGTAATATTAGATAATAGGGCATAATGAAAAACTGTCACTTTTTTAACCCTGATAAGTTAGAGTGTAGGGGAGAGTAACCCCTTTGCCGCCAGCCACGAAAGGCACGAGAGTACACCAGGAGTCGCAAGAACAGCCGGAAGTGGGAGTCTTTATTATGTTTATTATGATTCAAAAAGAACGTGAAGCAATCGTTTCCGTGACCATCCTAATAGCAGCAAAATCACGTGTAGAGACAGGATGGAAACCCTGAGTGGTTAGGGAAACACTAAAGACCGTTTGAAGCAAGCCTTCCGAACACGAACACCCCAAACTTTTTTGTTTAACTGTTGTATTTTTTTTGTTTTTTAAAACTTCAGTTTCCTTTTGAACAGATCAAATAACTCTTTTAAACTGGCACTCTTCACCACAGGCACGAAAGACAGCGAAATTAGAAAAACCCTTTTTACTTATACAATTTGTACACTTTGGGAAAATAAAAAAAATACATAAAAAATTAGTTTCAGTTGTCATCAGACACCGAGACGTAAGCTATGAAGGTACACATATACGGATCACAAAAAACCCTTTTGTATTGCGGCCGCGCTTAAGGGGAACACGGATGCCGGTGTCCTTACCACCACCCCCTGGAATCTTCTTTTTTACCTTTGAAAAAAAGGGAGGATGGAGCGATCACGAGCCTCCTGGACTGGCTGGCCCCGCCCCCTAGGGGCCCCCGCGGAGATGCCAAAAAACTGAAGATTCCGGGAACGCTTGACAGAGACCATTTGGGGGGAAGAAGTCCTGTGGGCCAGGGGGCGTGGAACCCAGCTCAGACAATGCAAAATCGTCCCTTGGGGTTTCGCACTTTAGTTTTCCCATTCATGTTTCGATGGTAGAGTACCTTTCGTTATCCGAACGCTTGTCTGGGAAACAAGAACCCCGTCAAACACAGGTAGCCCGAGGGACCACCGCAGCCAAACAGGGGTTGCCCCAACTTGCTGGTGACTTCTTGTGCAGACGACTACAGGAACTATCCGGTATTTTCTCACGCCTTTTGTAGTTCCTTTGTTTTTCGTTTTAGACTGGGTTTTGGGAACTCCGGCTTGTGGCTCGACCCGTCACTGGAGAGGGGCGGCTGGGTTGACTGAGCAGCCCACGGAGGAGAGTGAGGAGCATCAGCCCCCTTATTTATTGCCGGGTGGAAAATTTTTCAAAGGGGGGGCGTATTCCGGGAAAAAAAAAAGGCCCGGTAGGCGCCTGGATCTTTTATACCTGAAAATTCGTATCATAGCAATCAACACCCGGAATGAAACTTCTGCTCCACAAGTTTTTAATTTTTTTTTACAGAAAAAATGTAAAAACTAATTCATACATAAACCCAAGGGTGGGTTGTTCTTGACGATAAAACTTAGGGGCTGGGGGATGTAATGTTTTTGACGAAAGCCAAAGATGAGGATACACTTAGGAGACAGGCGTAACATTTTTTTTATACAAAAATGAACAGAAACCAAAGCCTTTTTTTTCATTTTCCCTCCTGCCACAGAGAAAATTTCTCAGATGATGCAAAAACCCGCATGGCCTTGACTACCTCCCTTTCCCCCAAAAAGCTCTCCTTACTTCCCCCTTTTTCCCCCCGCCCCCCCTGCCTGCCCTGCCCTGCCCCTAAAGGCCCCCCCTCCCCCCCGTCCAATTTTTTCCCCCCTATCCCCCTCCCCCTCCTTTCCCCAGCTTCATCACCATTGCCTTCCCACCCTTTCCCCCGCCTTACCCCTTGCCTTTAATGTTATACCCTTGCCTTTTATACCTTCCCCTTCATCACATTGCCTTACCAATTTTCACCAATTGCCTTTACTTTCCCCCCCCCCCCCCTACCCCTTTTTTTTTCCCTTTAAAATATTAATTTTTTGTCTTATTAGCTTCACATTTTTCCTTACTCTTCACAAAGGGCCACGATTGTATTCCAGTTTAAAGAGAACTTTTAAAAAACCCTTAATACCTCAAATTTCATACACTATTTTTTTTTTCTATATTAATCGCTTGAACCCTTTTTAACAACCCACCCCCCCCCGGGGGTTTTTTTTAACACGAAGGAATAATATACCCAATGTTTGGGGTTTTTTTTAGGCTTTTGTGACCTTTCCACTCCTTCCTCTCAAAAATTTTTTCAAACTTTCCTTTTTTGTTTTTTTATGTTTACCCCTTTTGAAAACCCCCCGCAAAGAAAGTTTTTATTTGGGCCGAAGGCAAATAAAATAACCCCAATCTGTGGTAATAAGGGAAAAGTTTTTTGGGGACCCTTTCCTTTTTTTACGCTCCTCGAATAAATTAATTTAAATTAAACCTCAAAAAAATGTACATTTTTAAAAACGAAAAATTTTTGTTTTTTCCCCGGTTTTCCGCAGGAATGGGAAAAAAAAAAAGGTTTACACTATTTCTTTTGTTAGGCCTGTGTTTTGATCCTTGTACCAGCTTTTATACTACTTATAAGAAAAAAACCATCCTTTAATGTTTTGAAATTATTCATTCAATTAAATTATTTACGGGTTTTTTATTTTTATTTTATATTTACTGATTATTTAATCCCCACCGGGGCCCAAACAATATAACATGGTTTCAAAACAAGCCAAATTTCACCCCTTATAGGTGAATGTTAGTGGTTTTGGGTCCCACAGATGGCTTAACCCAAAAGGGAAAAAAAAGCAAAAGGTAAAGCTGAAAAATACATAGAATTTAATTTCCTGCTCATGAAAGATTTCCCTTATTATGTTTTAAAATATTAGGTTTTCTATAAATTTTTATTTTTTGAATTATTATAACATTTAAAGGGCATTAGAATTATTTTATAAAAGATCCAAATTACAAGTATTTTCACAAAAAAGTAAAGAAAATATAAAAGAAAAGTTTTTGGCCCCGGCGATAATTTATCCCAAGTTTTGAAAAGGGGGGGCCTTAGGCCTTTTAAATTATTTTCCCTCTATGGGGGAAAAGGAAAAACCCCCAAAATGTAAAACTAATTTTTTAATTTTCCCGATAAAAGTTATGGAGGTTTTTTGGTTGGGGGTTTGGCAGGGGAACCCCTTGCCGGGGGGAGTCCACCGGGGAAAAGCACGAAAAAGGGGGAAAGGGGCCAGCCCAAAAAGGGTCGGGTTTTTTTTTTAAGGGGGGAACAAAGGGTGCCCCGTGGGGGGCAGGAGGGGTTTAAAATTCAAAATTTTATGAAAGATTTAGAAAAAAGACGTGAAGCAAACGTTTCCCCTGACCTATAGCCAATAGCAGTCATAAATCCCGTGTAGAGAAAGGGATGAGTAACCTGAGTGGTTTGGGGGAAACCGAAAAGATCCCAATTGAAGCAAGGGCCCTTTCCCGAACAGAACCCCCACCAATGATTTATTTTTTGGTTATTTGGATGATTTTTTGCTTTTATAGTTCATTTTTTTCCAAGAGATCCACAATTTACTCTTACTGGCCTCTCAACACAAGGGCCCAAAACAAGCAAAAGTAGAAAAATCAATTTTCTTAAAAAATTGTACAGCTTTAGAAATAAAAAACCTTTTCATAAAAATAGATCAGTTGTACATTGACACACAGACCGTACAGCTATGAAGGTAACATATAGAGGGGTCAGATAAACCTTTTATTTCTTTGGGCCCCGCTTAAGAGAAACACGTGCAGGGGTTGTCCCCCCAAAAACCCCGGAATTTTTGTTTATTTGAAGTAAAACTGAGGATGGGCGATCCCGATGTTGGAGGTGGAGATAGGAGGCCCCCCCCCCCAGGGGGACAAAAAACGGATTCCGGAAGCTTGAAGAACCATTTGGGGGAAAACTTTCCCCCAGGGGTGTGGAAACTCCCGCCTCAATTTTCCACATTGACTTTCGTTTAGGGGGTAATTGTTATAGTTTGTTTCGCTATTAGTGGTGTTTCTTAAATTTTTAAACTTGTCTGGGCGGGCCTTCAAAACCCATTCCGAACATCGAGAAACAGTGGTGACCCCAACCCCCGCTGGGACCGGTGGAGGCAGCGGGTTTGGGAAAAATCGTAGAACGTTGCGGCCGAAGCTTGCGGAGGGGGCGGATCTGATTCAATAACCTGCCGCCTTCCCTAAATAATCTTCCGTTTGGAAAAAATAAATTGTTTCGAAACCGAAGTTTTTTCCGATTGGGCAAACAAGTTTGGGCCCATCCCAAAAGTTTTTTAACCAACCCTTTTGAAAATTTTGGCAACTAAATTTTTTTTTTCTTTTTAACTTTTCTCATTCAAGTGGTTTTGCTAAACTGCTTGCCCTCCTTAATTTTCTTTGAAATATCATAATTTTTCAATCAGATTTGTTAATAAATTTTAAAAAATTTCCACTCTTCTTTTTGTCTTTTTCGGGGCCCATACTTTAAAAAGATCAATTTCTTTTGATTTTTTTTTTCTCCCTTTTTTTCCCTTTAAATTTCCCCCTCCCAATGTTAAATTTTAAATTATACTTTACCTTTCCCAAACATGATTAATAATATTTAAACCCATCCTTTTTCCCCTTCTCTCACCGGCCAAGGTCTAAAAACCCCCTATACCTTCTTTTGTATTTTTTTTTAGTGTTGGCCCTTTAAAAACCTGTCCTTTTTAATTATAATTAGGCCCCCACCCACTCTTGAACATCAAAAACCTTTTTGCTTCCCCTACCGAAGTCCCTGACCTTCCCAGCCCCGCTAGTTATTTTTTGAAGGGACACAATTTAGAAACCTTAACTGCTGCAGATTTTGGAGGGGAAAAAAAGGAGGGTTTGGGAAAGTTAAAAAGATGGAAACCATATGCGAGAGGCAAAACGCAAATTTTCGCACCAAAAAATTGCCTTTGGGAAAAAAAAAGCATGGTTTCGGGGAAAAGTCCTTGAAAAAAGCCAACGTTGGGGAAGTGGTTTATCGAGATATAGGGATCTTTTTCAAAACATTAAACCGAAATGGGGGACCCGGAAATCAAGGACAGCCTTTCAGCTAAAAGCTGATATGAAAAAAAACAAAGAAACACAAAAAGAAGACGACAAACCGATCACGACAGAATTAGACGAAATACGAAAAAACTCATTAAGCAGAGCAAGAAACATTTTGAAGTACGTATTGCTGAAATGAGCAAATCAAACCCTAAAGAATTCTACAGCTATGTTAAAAGGAAAAAAGTAATGACGTCAACCATAGGACCGTTGGAAATGGAAAATGGCGAACACACAGAAAATGAAGTATCTATGGCGGATACTCTAAATAACTTTTTTGCATCAGTCTTCACAGTAGAAACACGCAAATCAACCCATCCCGAAAACCCAGAACAAAGGTACTTGCCTCAGCTCATTAACCTTTCAGAATGTGACATTTTGCTCGCGATAAATAACATGAAAATTAACAAAGCTCCTGTCCTGACACAAATTTCGCCACGCATATTAAAAAAAGCAAAGAACGAAATAGTAAAACCACTTTCCATCTTATTTAATAAGTCTTTACTCACCGGAAATGTACCGTGCGAATGGAAACTAGCAAATGTCACACCCATATTTAAAAAAGGAAGCAAGTCGCAGCCCGGAAACTTTCGCCCAATCAGTTTAACATCAGTTGCTGGAAAATTAATGGAATCCATCATAAGAGACAAAATCGTTAAGTTCTTAGAAGAAAATGACATAATCAAAGATTCGCAGCATGGATTCAGAAATAAACGCTCATGCCTCTCAAACTTACTTGATTTTTACAATAGTGCATTTAAAATGTACGACAACACGAGGGCAGTAGACGTAGTTTACCTCGATTTTCAAAAAGCGTTCGACAAAGTTCCTCATAAGCGTCTCATTAGCAAAGTAAAAGCTCATGGTATAACAGGCCATCTTTCAAATTGGATAGAAAACTGGCTGTCAAATCGTAAACAAAGGGTGGTAATAAATGGAAATTTTTCTGACTGGACCAGTGTAAATAGTGGTGTTCCTCAAGGATCAGTTCTCGGACCTATCCTGTTCTTAATATACATAAATGACATTGACGAGGGAATTACATGCAGGATATCGAAATTTGCTGATGGACACGAAAATCACAAACATAGCCTCTACAGAATCTCAGCGCCAACTCATACAAAACGACTTAAACCGCTAACAGAATGGTCAAAAACATGGCAAATGAATTTCAACCTTGACAAATGTCATGTACTACATATCGGTAATAACAACCCTCATAAAAGTTACGTGATGAACGATTTCCAACTAACAAGTGTTGATAAAGAAAAAGATTTAGGCGTTATAATCTCGAAAGATCTCAAACCGAATAACCAAATTATAGAGGTAGTAAAAACTGCAAATAAATTGGTTGGCTTTATTGGACGAACTTTCAGTTTCAAATCTGAAAAAATTATACTCACTCTTTTTAACTCGCTTGTTCGCCCACATCTAGAATACTGTGTGCAGTTCTGGTCACCTTATTATAAAAAGGACATCGATAAACTAGAAAAAATACAGCGCAGAGTAACCAAAATGATACCTAGATTTGCGTAATAATCGTACGAAAATCGGCTCACAGAACTTAACTTATTCCTACTAACAAAACGAAGGATAAGAGGTGACCTCATCGAAGTCTTTAAAATCTTCAATGGATTTACGAACGTAGTCCCAGAAAATCTTTTCACGCTAGACCGGTCAAGCTCAACTAGAAACAACGGATTTAAAATAAGCAGGAAACGGTTTGTAACGAATGAAGCAAAGTACTTCTTCACAAACCGTGTTGTAAACGTATGGAATGGGCTGCCGTCAGACGTAGTAAACTCAAATACAATAGAATCATTTAAAAATCGCCTCGATAAATATTTCATATCAAATCCCCGGTTGTCACTGTTTATCTCGGAATAATAAATTTATCTCGCGGGCCTCTGATACTTACTCTCATTGCGTAAAATGATTGCGAGTCGCGTCTACACAACCCCTCCCACACGTCTCAGACAGCCCCGAGTAAACGATCACTACTACAACTTTTGATCTGTGACGGGCTGTGGTTCAGTAAGGGCCCTGTCAGTTAGTGACCACCATCGGGATTTATATACCAAGGGTCACTGCTGCAGGGGGCATTGAAGTGCACGGCGTCCTACTTGGAAAGCGCACTACCGCAGTGGATTGAAACGGAGCTGGGGCCTGATTGACTGCTGCCTCCCAAGAAAGCTCGAGGCAAGGCTGCCGCACCACCCTCGAACTTCCACACTGAGCCTACACCAACACTACATTAGACCTCATAACACACACAGATAGCCCCGAGTTAACGGTTACCACTACTACTCTCGACCTGTGACGGGCTGTGGTTCAGTTAGGGTCCTGACAGTTAGTGACCACCATCGGGATTAAGTACCAGGGGTCACTGCTGCAGGAGTATTGAAGTGTACGGCGTCCTACATGGAAAGTACACAATCCGCAGTGGATTGAACGGAGCTGGGGCCTGATTGACTGCTGCCTCCCAAGAAAGCGCCAGGCAAGGCTGCCGCACCACCCTTGAACCTCCACACTGTGTTCACACCATTACAAAACACACATAACATGACCTATCTATCAAGCACTAAACCTACCCCCACAAACTAGTAGTAGTTAGCCATAGATTACAGCTTGCAACTTTCCTCACAAATTCCATGCAGTTTTTCTATATTGCATGGTATCACTTCTTTTCCGGCCAGCTTCGCTGGGGGATGGGTGGGTGGGGAGGAGCCTTCTACTTCCTATCCTTTCTCTCTTATTATCTAGTTAGTGTAGTGTAGTTAAAGCAAACAGCCTTGTAAGGACCTATCGGTCTGTTGCTGTTTGTGTTTCCTTTGTATTCCCTTTGTATTTGTATGTCTCTGCACTGGCGACGCCAACAAATGTTCAAGGATTGAACTCACAATAAAAGAGTGATAGGCATTACACATTATAAACCATAAGTTATTTGTTCAGTTGAATGTTGATTTCATGTGATGTTGCAGAATTAGTTTTTCTAGTAATTAATATAAACTTCCATTATGCTATATATATATATATATATATAATATATATATATATTATATATAATATATATATATTATTATATATCATATATTATATATATAAAATTATATCATATCAACTTATATAAATATATTTATATATATATCACTATATATCTAAAATATATTATATACTATATATATTATATATATAGTATATATATATGGATGATCATAACTCAGAAATTATTCTATTATAGAAGATAAATAAAATAACAATATAATATATATATATATAGTATAAATAGGTGAAGCTGCTACTTGATATAAATAATTCTAGAATATATCATTATATAAGTTAAGTAATTGATATTCCCTAACTATAATATTGTTTATAGTAATCTACAATTTGTCATGATATACGATAGTTTGCTATTTAATAGTACAGCATACATATATCATAACTAGAATATCTTTATAGATAATTATATATACTATTTCACATATATTTCTATAATAATACTTAATGCCCTATATTAAAATATAGCACAATTTTTATTACTAACTCAGCAATAACCTTTATAAGAATTAAATGTACATATATAGTAAATACATAAAGATAATAGATAGCGGATGCTCAATTGGTAGGTCCTTAATCAATATTTGTTTACTGGTATTCACATCTTGAGCTATACCAATATTTCTGAAATGCAAGCTCATTGGTATTCCATAACTACAGGGATAGTTGCTTATAAGGGAATGCTACATTGGGTGAGCCATAACTTAATATGTTTTTAAGGGAAACATTGGTCCAACCCGGAAATTTTTATAAAGGAATGAATTTTAGCCCCTCGGATAAATGTTTTAAAGGAAATTTGGTTGGGAAAACCAAATATTTTTAAAGTAAAAAAAATAAAAAAAAGAAAATAGGGGCTGCTCTTGCATTAAAATTATTATAAATCATTGTGAACAGTTAAGTAAGTGTATTTCCCAACTTAATATTGTGAACACAAGTGGTCAGTGAAAAGTGGTTGCATTTATTGACAGCATACACAATCCACTGAGGATTTTATGGAAAAAAAGCTTTTCACATTTTTCGATAAAAAAACAAAGCCCGCTTATACAAAAATAGGCACAATTTTTTTCTGCAACGTTTCCGCCAGAGCAGACCTCTCATTCCACATACCTTAATGTCCAAATTAATAGTAAAAACACAAAGAAAAAGTATAGCATGCCATGTCAGGTTCTCTCAAAATTTTGGTGACTGGATCCCTGACTATACCTAGACTATGCGGTTCAGTTTTAGTCTCCATATTACAGGATGGATATAGCCTTGTTAGAATCAGTGCAGAGAAGGATGACCAAATTAATTCAAGGGATGCGTAACTTTAGTTATGAGAAGAGATTGAAGCTATTAAATTTACACATCTGATAGAAGTTTTTAAGTGGATAAAGGGATATAATAAAGGAGAGGTAGGAACATTTCTTCCGGCCAGTAACCAGGTATTAGAACAAGAAGTAACGGATTCAAGCTGGAAATACGTAATTTAAAAAAAAAAAAAAGGGGGAAAAACTGGTTCACAAATAGGGTTGTAAGCCCGGATCCCGTCCTGACGTCACGCCACAAGGACAAAACGTGCCGCCGCCTTGGACGCGTGGGAGCCGCCATCCGTTTAAGAATCAACGTATGGGCAACAAGAATGCATACCGGAAAGGGTATACAAAAATAAAGAATAAAATTAAATAAAAACTTAAAATAACAAAATAGAATGTCTTTAAATTGTCTGCACGATTTTGCCACAAGTCACTTCATACTCTAAATTTTAGAAGAAGAAAACAAATAAATACGTCGCATGAAAGCAGAAACTGATGGTGCGGAGGCGACCCAGGATATGACCAACATGAAGGAGTGCCAGCAAGTCAGCGTGAAGACAGGTCCCGCTCGTGATCTCTTTTCAGCGAATAAGAATTCCATTGATGAATTACATGCATGGCAGTTGTTGTTCCTCAGGCTGCCTGGTCGAGCAGCCCTGAGCTACTAAGATTGGCCATGGCCTGGATCGGGTTTTCCCACAGGACCTTCATGGAGTGTGTGTTGTGTTGTTGGCGTGTGTGATTATGTGCAGTGCAGTATTATATGATAGGTTTGATAGTGTGGGATGCTGTGTTGCATCCCACACAAGCATCCGCAATGGACCTAGCCAGGATCTCCTGATAGCTCAGAAGAGCCGGGTGGTGTCCACACCGCGGCCTGGCCAGGTGGACTCTTTGCTCACGGGGAAGGGAGGACTCTGAAGGGTGGATGTGTGGGGGCCGTGCTGGCAGCTGAGTCTGTCCTTGAGTGATGGATGGCGAGGTACTGGTAGGAATGACTCTGGATGCCGGTTNTTTCAGTAGTTCAGTTCCTGCAGGTTGCCTAGCTGTGAGAGCCTGACTCTAAGATGGCCATGGCCTGGATCGGGTTTTCCCACAGGACCTTCATGGAGTGTGTGTTGTGTTGTTGGCGTGTGTGATTATGTGCAGTGCAGTATTATATGATAGGTTTGATAGTGTGGGATGCAGTGTTGCATCCCGCGCAGGCATCCGCAATGGACCTATCCAGGGTCTCCTGATAGCTCAGAAGAGCCGGGTGGTGTCCACACCGCGGCCTGGCCAGGTGGACTCTTTGCTCACGGGGAAGGGAGGACTCTGAAGGGTGGATGTGTGGGGGCCGTGCTGGCAGCTGAGTGCTGTCCTTGAGTGATTGGATGGAGCGATGGGTTACCTGGGTATGGATATGACTCTGGATGCCGGTTTGGGGAGAACAAGGTGGACGTGATGATATAATTCGTGTGATAATGTGTGTTGTTTTGATGTTTCTTGGCGTGTAAGGGTGATGTGCCATGTAGTGTAGTGGGTGTTGTGGGTTTGTGGCGGCTGCAGCGTGTGTATGTGTGTCTCATGTCAAGGTGGTCCTTGACCTTGATGACTTGGGTTTCAAGGTGTGGGTGGTCTGTAGGTGTGGTGGTTGTGCGGCCTGTAATTATTTTTAGGGCTTCGTTCTGTATGTTCTGTCGGGTGTTGTGATGTGTCTCAGTGAGGTTGGAGGCCCAGGTAGGGCTTGAACAATCCATCACTGAGCGTATATATTGTTTGTATACTGTAGTATACAAAATATACATGGTATACACTGTATAATGCATGACTGTTAATAACACAATATAAATTACAGTAATAACACACTTATGGAATGCACTTATATAGAGGGACAAAAATATATGAATACAGAAAAACCACTGGAGTTACTCTTAAACCATCAAAATATATAGCAACTAATAAGAAACTAACATCATTATGCAGCCTCATCTCCTATGTTATTGAATTACAATACCTATTAAAATGCAGCACTATCGCATATGAAATCCTGAGAGAGAGAGAGAGAGAGAGAGAGAGAGAGAGAGAGAGAGAGAGAGAGGAGAGAGAAGGAAGAGAGAGAGAGAAAGAGGAGAGAGAGAGAGAGAGAGAGAGAGAGAGAGAGAGAGAGAGAGAGAAGAGAGAGAGAGAGAGAGAGAGGAGAGGAGAGAGAGGAGAGAGAGAGGAGAGAGAGAGAGAGAGAGAGGAGAGGAGAGAGAAGGAGAGAGGGATGCGAGAGGAGAGAGAGAGGGAGAGAGATGGAGAGTGAGGTGGAGAGAGTGAGTAGAGACCAGGATGCACGAGAGCCGAGAAGGAACGAGTGACGGAGAGGTGCATGGAGCATGAGATAGAGATTGAGAGGTAGAGAGAGGCAAGGAGAGAAGAACGAGAGCCAACCGAGAGAGGCGAGAGAGAGAGACGAGAGCGACGAGAGATTGTAGATGGAGAGAGAGAGATCGGGAGAGAAGAGGAAGAGGAAGCGAGAGATGAGAGGAAGAGAGGAGAGAACATTCAGATGAGAGAGGCAGGGGGGGGAGGAGGGTGTTAAGAGGGTCTCGTGCGAGTGTGGGAGGATGTGGTGGGGTGCATGGTGGCCTATTGGGTGGGGTGGTGTGATGTGTCAGTCACCCATGTGTCTTGTCACGCGACTGACTCACGATCACAGTTATACCCTCCCGGAGCGTGCTTGACATCAAACATTATTACAATCTTCTTAGGCAACGCTGGGAACTCACACACTACACCCCCCATCCCCTTGCTCAAAGGGGGACACTAACCGCCCGAATTTGTCAGTGAAAAATCCCGGGAACGAGCGAGGAATCGACCCGGGTTAACCATAGAATGGCGCGCCAATTCCCTATCCACTTGACCATCTGGTGTCATCGTTGTCATCATCGTGGAACCATCATGTGTGTGTGTGTGGGGGGGGGGGTGTTGTAGTGTGATGCGTGTGCGTGTGCATCCATAATAGTATCATTAAAGTTTCATAATATAGGTAGGCAGGGACACACAAACTTAGTAAACTTGAGCGCCACGCCGAGAACCCACAGGCACGTATCTTCACCTCAGAAAGTGACGTCATCTGAAGGAACATATATAACGCAGCCATGATTCTCTGCCACACATTCTCCTAGAGGAAGGTAAACAGTCAACACGGTGCCCAAACCTTACCCTCGCTCAACACTGCGCTTCCATCCCAACGACTGACTGCTCAAGGCCGACGCAGAAACTCTCTCCTAACAAACTCAAGTAAGTAAGTAAGTAAACGTTTATTGCTAATTATAAGACAATGTTGTAATATATACACATTTCATTTACATTAGCCACGGTCCGTCGAGCCGAAACTCCATGACGGACATAATATTATATTCTTTTATTGTATTGTTAAAGAGCGTGGAAACTAGACTAGCTGAATGATTATGTGCCTAATTAAAGTTACCATACATAGAAACATTAACCCAAACTGAGGATATCTACATACGAAAAAGTGCTTGAAAAATATGACATGAGTAATACAGATAATTACAGTAGTAGAAAAATCAAATTATAGTAATAATACAAGTGCTTGTGGGCCTTTCGGACCCCAATGTATTGATGTTTGTATATTAGACAACATGTGATTGCAAAACTCCAATCGTGTTATTGCTGTCGTTGGTCACTGGTCAAAGTGCCTCGGGGTAGACCACGTTCCGTGTGATTTCTGTGATTCCAACAACACACACACCCGTCAGGATGGCTCGATTGGTAGAGTTGTTGTCTCGCGTGTAGCGTCCCTGCATTCGGTCAGCGGTTCGAGCCTACCAAGTTCGTCCTGGCGTGGGGGCGCTTTGTATATTCAATAACCTTGTAGTTGGTACTTGCAAAGTGTCTAGATAGATCAAAGTATCTTATCTACCAACACACACATCCACACGCACACAAACGTCCATGAGTCTACTGAGTTTGTGGAATGCGGCAAGACGTTACCGCAGAGTTTTTCCTGTAATCTATACTCTAAAGTATTTTTAGCCCAAAAACCTCCTTCAAAATTATTCAATCGACATGGGACCAAGCCGCTTACCCACCTACGATTTATTTGCAATTTTTTTTTGTCTACTCTCATAAAAAATTGAATTACAGTTTCGGCTACCCAAACAGACAGACACAGACAGACAGACAGACAGACAGACAGACAGACGACAGACAGACAAAAACAGACGACAGACAGACAGACGACACCACGACACGCACACGCACGCACGCACGCACGACCACGCACCACACACGCACGCACGCACGCACCCACGCAGACGCACGCACGCACGCAAAAGCACGCGCACGCAACGGCACGCACCCGCACAAAGCACGCACGCACAGCACGCAGCACACTAGAACGCACGCAGCACGCACGCACGCACGCACGCACGCACGCACGCACGCACGCACGCACGCACGCACACACACACACCCCACACACACCCACACACAACACACACACACACCACACACACACAAAACCACCACACCACCACACACACAACAGCACACCCCAAACCACACACACACACACACACACAACAAAACACAAAACACACACAACACAGCAACACACAGAAACACACACAAACCAACACACACACACACACAAGCACACACCACGGCACCACACACAACACAACGCACAGACAGCACAGACAGACACACACACACACACACACACACACACACACACACACACACACACACACACACACACACACACACACACACACACACACACACACACACACACACGGCTACTCCTATAGTATATTAGACAGAGATAGATATTATAGTTTTTAAGGCGCGCAACTGTGGGTTATTGACGCCTGCTTACATAAGATACAGTAAAAGTAATATTAAAAAACAAATTTTAAGATAGAATCAAAATATTTAAAATAACAAAATACATAAAAGAACAATAGTACATTAAAAGCAATAATAAGTGAATATTAAAAAAATCATAACTTGTTGAGAAGGCCAGCCCTCTCAATAAAGGTATGGACTTCATGTCCCGGAGAGAAACACCTCTCTCCCAATGCCAGGGAGAGACGGTAGGCAACGTCCGACCCCCGACACCGGGACAAAAATTGCTCACGTAGGTCCCCTAGACTAGGACACTCGACCAGCAAGTGCCGCACAGTTAAGGGGACCAAACAATCATCACAGTAAGGAGGGTGGCCCCCTCCATGAGGAATCCATGTGTATATAGTGTGACCAATACGCAATCGTGGCCAAGGCAGTCTCCCATCTCCGGGAGAGACCGCAGTAGCTGCAGTCCTCGATACTTTGCCGGATGGTGCGTAGTTTATTTTGCCCTATATTAATCCAACGTTCCTGCCAACTGGTGTGAACTGTTCTATGGATTACCGAGCGTAGGTCTGTAGCCGGCACTGCAAAATGTGATAGAGCCGGTCTTCTAGCTGCAGCTTTTGCCAAGGCATCAGCTTCCTCATTACCGGCAACACCTACATGTGCCGGTACCCAACAAAAGCTGACGTCCGGCCTCGCCTCTTGAGCAGATAAAGCCATTCCAGGATGGCATTGACCAGCGGATGGGGAGAGTTAAAATTACAGTGATTGAAGAGCACTACAGAATCACAAAAAATTGTAAAAGAGACATCCGGAAGAGTAAGAATAGCCATGAGAGCATATAAAATAGCACTTATTTAGTATATTAGACAAGTGCTTGTGGGCCCTTTGGACCCATGTATTGATGTTTGTAGTAGTAGTATATATTAGACAACATGAGATTACAAACTCCAATCGTGTTGTTGCTGTCGTTGGTCACTGGTCAAAGTGCCTCGGGGTAGACCATGTTCCGTGTGATTTCAACCCTTGTGTTCCGTGTGATTCCAACACGCACACTCACAAAACGCACACAAACGTCCATGAGTCTACTGAGTGTGTGGAATACGGCAAGACGTTACCGCAGAGTTTTTCCTGTAATTTTATTTTTATTTTTTAATAACATTTGTGCCTATAGCGCCTGTAGGCAGTGGTGACCCAGGCTCGGATGGTAGGCTCTGGAGGTTCACTTGAGGGCTGTGAGATGGTTGGTCCTCGCCCGTGGTGCGCAGACAGGATTCTTATAGTGACGCCTGTGATTAGAGGCTCATGCTGCCCCCCTGTGTCCTCCGACGCACTTGCAATCGAAGGTAGAGTTGATGGGCAGGGCATGTGGGTGTTCTAGGCCACTCGAACGGTGCAGAAAGGTTTTGGGTTTCTTCGGGGATCGAACTCGGGTCACCGAGAACGCCAGTCGGAGACGCTAACCACTCCGCTACCGCCTCCCCATCTAATCCCAACTTAATCTAATACTCCTAAAGTGTTTTTAGCCCAAAACCCCCCTTCAAAATTATTCAATCGACATGGGACCAAGCCGCTTACCACCTACGATTTATTTGCGATTTTTTGAGCTTACTCGCATCAAAATTGAATTTACTGTTTCGGCTACCCAAAACAGACAGACAGACAACACAAGACACACAGCTACCGTCCTATTTAGTATAAAACAGGGTGGAAAAACCCCCCACGAGTTTCTTGCCAAATATTGAGGACAGATGAATTATAATTGTATAATCTAACAAAGTAGAAAAAAGCTATATACAACAATGCTTTTTGAAAGCTTCAGTTTAAAGGGGACGTAAGAATGAATTGTAAAAAAAAAAAAAATCAGGCGGGCCGGTAAATGGGCCCCACACGGTGGATGCAAAAAACACGTTATGGTAGGTGGCATTCCCGGGTTCGCCACGCCCGGTGGAAAATTTGGGGGAATTTTAATTTAAAATCATAAAAAATTTTACTTGAAAAATGAGAAAAAAAAAACCATTTTAATTTAGCCTTTTAACAAAAAAAACCCCACAAAATTTGGTATTAATGACCTTGTTTAAATTTTTAACAAATACAAAAAGGGCAGTTTACTTGCGAAACAAAGGCCATGGGCTGAATTAAATCAAATACTGTAAAAAAGGGATTTTTACTTTGCGCGCATTTGTTCTCTGAGCTTGTTGAGGAGGGTAAGTGGAACTTTCGCCTTCCTCCATCCTTTTCTTCCCCTCCTTTTCCTAACCCCGCACTCAACACACTGCTTTTTGCCAAAAAGGTAGGGCCTTTTACAACTATTGCCTTAATTACAGCCATGCTGTTCGCACTGTACTGATTATTTGGTAAACATAACAAGGTTCCCATTAATACCAATTTATGTTGTTAAAAAGCTAAAAATTGAATGTTCCATTTCCAGTAAAAAAAAAAATGATGGGATTAAATAATAAAAAAAAAAAATTTTCCCAACCGGAGGTGGGAAAACACCGCGAAATGGCACCCTTCCATTTTACGTTGGCATTTCACTGGTGGACCCCAAAATACCGGCCCGGGGCCGTGATTTTTTTTGTACCAATTTTTCAAAATCCTCACGGTCTAAAAAAGAAAAGGCTTCAAAAAGCATAATTGTGTATTTAGGAGGGGGGGGGCATTTTTTCTACTTAGGGACATTATTTACGATATATCATTTCGTTTCTAAAATTATATTTGTCAGAAACTCGTGTTACACCCCTGTAATTAGATAGATAATAAATTAATATTAATTAATAAATAAAAAAAAACAATTATTAATAAATAAATAAAATAATAATAATACCAAAAAAATGATAATTGATAATTAAAAAAAAATAAATAATAGGGAATTGAAATAGGATAAATAAAATACAAACAACCACTTGTATAATTGCAAGATTAAAAAAAAAACCATTAATATTATTTTTGTTTGATTAAAAAAGTAAATTACTATTCTTTTAATCGGCTTAATAAACCATAACAACATTGGTTAGGGGTTTTTGCTAAGGAGAAAAAAAACCTTTTCCCTTTTGATTCAAGGGGAAGGCATACCCATTAAAAAAAACACCCAGTTTTCGGGACAAAAATTAATTAAAACACTGTTTGTTAGATTAAAATGTTTGTTTAACAAAAATATTGGGGACCAAAAATTAGGTTTTTAAATAATTTATTACCTTCTTGTATGAGGTAAACAAATTTTTCAAAACAACAAAAAAAACTAATTTAAAAAATAATTTTATTTTTTGCCCTTGCATTTTTATATTTAAAATAATCTGGAAAAATATTTTGTGTTTATAAAAAAATGGGAAAAATTATAAAAAATAATTTTGTTTTCAGATCATTACGGTGGGGGGGGCTGGTTGAAAATTTCAAAAATTTTTTGAAGAAAAAAAATAATGCCAACGGAAAGTGTAAATTTTAGTGCTTATTGTTTGGATTTACTAAAAAAGGAGGGCATGGTTGCATGCCCATATAGGAAAAAAAAAAAACCACAATATATTGGAGTTGTTAGTAAAAAAAAAAAATAGGGTATAATTATTATGCTGAATTCTAAAAAAGGGACTTTAAACCGAAAAATTTTACTGGGACTTTGCTTCTTCCAGGTTTTGGGCTATTTTCCAGTATTAGAGGCCAAATGGCCGCGGAATTTCCTGAACATTTTCGAAAACACCCACTTTTCCATTTTCCTTCCTATGGTTTATCCAGTATTAAAAACGAAATATTACTTTTAATCCTTCGAAAAAAATCTTTTGTTCTTATAAATATATCAAAAATTAAATAAAACAGTACAAATTTAACACTAAAAGGAAAAAAAATTGGCCAATTATGAGGGAACCTCTTGGAAGAAATATTGGCATTAAAACTTAATATTCAACTTAAAAACTCTTGGCCATTAAGATATTTTTGCGAGATTAAAACTTATTACACCCCCCATGGGAGGGCATATCGATTAAAAAAAAAAAACCTCGGAATTTTTATTAGCTTTTTTTTTCCATTGATTATAACTTCGTTTTTTCTGATTTTAATTTTTCATTAGCCACTATGACCATAAAAATTACGTTAACTAAATTAAAAAACATTTCAATTTCCCATCAATCACGGAAAAAACAATTAACCCCGACTTGATTTGGATGTTATTTATTTTAGTTAAAAAACACTATTGTGTTATTTTCCAACTAGAATTTTACATTTTCAGTAACCATTCCAACTTATGGAAAATGTGACTAAATTCAATTTTATGTCAGGGAAAAAGTATAACGGAAAAAATTTTATCAAATTTGGGAAAAAAGTGTATGGGGAAGAATTGGGGGCCAATAATTTATTTAAGTTTTACTGTTTAAAAACAAACTTTCGGTCCACCGGAAAAACTTGGAATGAAAGGACTTTTTTAACCTTAGGGGGCATTTTTTAAAATTGGGTCTGGGAAAAGGTACCATTTTTTTTTAAATTTTTGGGAAAAGGCTAAAATTAAATAAGGTTTCCCAGGTCAGGAGGGAGTAGGATTATTAAAGGAGGAAGCGTTTGACTTTTTAGTTATTTTGGGGGAGATATGTCAAAATTCATTAACCCCAAGGGGGCGTAATTCTTGATTTTTAAGGGCGTGTTAGAAAAAAAAAAAAACAAACCTTTTTCAAACCTTTAGTTTTATTGGTAAAACGGAGGTCAAATTTTACATGGAAAAAACCCAACTTTGGGGTTGAAATTTTTTTTGAAAAATAATTTTTTTTAAAGTTTAAAAAAACCTTCGTTCTTGCAAAAATATTATCGTAAGGGGGAAAAAAAAAACTAATTTCCTTTAGAAAAATTTGATTTCATTAAAAAAAGTAAATGGGGGAGGATTCCGAGGCAAGGGGTTGGGCCGTTTTAATTCTATCAGTGCGGGTTTTTATTATAAAAAAAAAAAAAAACTATCTGTTTTTCTTGACCCCATTCCAAAAGTGGGAATTCATTGTATTTCACTGTATTTTATGGTTTCCTTGGTTTTCTTGAAAAAAAAGGGGAATCTTCTTTGTAATAAACAAACGGGTTTTTTTTGCTGTTCGTAAAAAAAAATTTGATTTTGTTTTAAAATTAATTTATCTATTTCTCTTTTTTCAAGGACCAGGAAGCAAAGTAAACAAACAAAAAACCCATGGGCAGCGACTTTCACAGTTCCTGGATAAGGTTGGGAACTTTGAACGGTGTGGCTGGTCTGGCGGGGTTGCCTGTGTCCTTTTTCCCGGGTGACTTGGTGCGGATAATCAAAACTGGAAAAAGGGGACAAAAACAGAGAGAAGCTTTACAGGGAAAAAAAAAACTTTCGGAGTTGTTGGAAAGCCCCAAGGGGGGGCGGGGGGGGACGGTGGGTGTACATCGAGGAAGCCCAGCCTGGAAACCCCACCACGACGAATTCTTGCCCTTGAAACAAGGGGGAAACCTATTACCCCCCCACGTGTTCTCGGTCGGCGGTTGCCTGAAGGGGGAAGTGTAGCCATTCGGGGGGCAACAACGCCTATGGAATGGGTGTTTGCCGGAACAAGACGCTGCAAAACCGGGGGGGACAACCCCACCGAGCCGCGGGATGTTTCGTTTGTGCCAAACTCCTTTTTTCAAATGGGGACGTGAAAAAAAACGCCCACGAGGGGGGGACGATTTTCACGGCTCCCAATGGAAAACACCCCCAGTCGTTGGCAAAGTGTATTGTAAAAACTTGTGGGTCACCTGTGGGTTCCTCCGTGGTGCCAGTGGGGAGTGTCGCCTATCCCGTGGGTTGCAGTGGCTAAGCGTGGCCTAGGGCTTACGAAAAATCTTGCGGGGGGCCCCTGCGTTTTTCGATCCCGGGGGGCCAGGGCCAAGTCGGGGGGGGACCAGCTAAACCAAAGCTGTTCTTACTTTCTTTTGGGGTTGATAAAAATGGGGGGTAACCGGGGTAACCTGGGGAAAGTTAACTGTGGTAAAAACCCGGTGGGAAGGGTCCACCCCCAAAACTAGGGGGACCCCTGTGTTTTTTCCCCGGGGTAAAAATGAGGGTTTCTCAACCCCAACAACAGGCTCTAAAGGGGGGCCTTAAAATTTGGCCACCGGAAGCGGGCGGAAGAGGGGCACCCGCCCATGGGGGCCAACCGCGCAGCTTAGGCGTATGCTCCCATTCCTTTACCTTACCTGTGGGTTCCTTGTTTAACTATTTTGGGCTGTGGATTATAATTCCGGAAAAAAACATTTCCCAATATTTATTTTTCAAACTTATTTTATCTATGTATTTTATTATGCTTGTAAGGAGGTTTTTTCCTATCAATTTTAATGTTATGGAATAGCTCCTTGTTTTTTTTTTTTTTTTGTACATTTATACCAAAAATAAACCAACTGTGGTACGCTGGAGTTAAATTTGAATGGGGTTTTTTATTCCCGCTTTTTTTGGGAAAACAAAAAAAAAAAAAAAATACAACTGGAAAAAGCCACGGGGTTTGTTAAATTTGATAGCCGGTGCTTTTTTTTTTTTTCAATCTTCAGGAGCATTATAATATAATTGACCCTCAGGGCCGAGAACAGGTAATGTTTGAGGCCTCGAAAAAAAAACCTGCCACCTGGACGGGAAAAAGACTAACGAAGGCTACCATTACATTAGCGGGGGCGCGCGCGCAACAAACACACACCCACTACAAACCCACACACAACACACCACACACACCACACCCACCCAACCCCACACCCCACAACCACCACACAACACACACAACCCCCACCAAACACACACCACCACCACACCACCACCACAAAAAACACACCCACCACACACACCCACCCACCCCAACAAACGAGTTAAAAAAAAAATCATTTAAAATTAAACCGATTGATAATTTTGGCTAGTTGATGAATTGAAACAAATAAACTGGATAAAAAAAAAAATTATGATTTAAATTTTCTTAAAATATAGTTTTGGCCTTCCTCATAAAAACCAGTTGGGGTGGCCAACATAACCAATTAAAAAAAAAAACAAGAAAATCTCTTGGCTTTTTTGTTTTCATGGGGGGAAAAAAATGGCACCCACCAGGGGGGAAAGGGGATTTTCCTGACTCTTCAACCCTCAATTTAGCTTTTTTAAGGGGACGGGCTCTTGACGGGGGGGGACAACGCAGGGAAGACAGGAGGGACAGGGCACTCGGACCCGCCCGTTGTTCTTCAAAGGCTGGCCTGTATTTTATAAGTTAACAATTAAGTTGAAAAATGTTTGGGGGGGGGACTGACAAGTTTTTACTCAAGTTGGGGGACTGCCCTTGGAAAAGTAAAAAAACATAAA
Source organism: Chionoecetes opilio (assembly GCA_016584305.1). NCBI lineage: Eukaryota > Metazoa > Arthropoda > Malacostraca > Decapoda > Majidae > Chionoecetes > Chionoecetes opilio. Next base: position 29,440 of record JACEEZ010009144.1, read on the forward strand.
AAAACCAAAAAGTGTAAATGGGAGTAGGGTTTTTGCAATACATAAACACATTATGGTTATGCAAAAAAAAAAATAAAAATAATAGTAGTTTATAATAGTAAAACACAAATTTTTCACACAACAAATAATTAATAATTTTTTGGATAATACTAATGTAGAAGAATATAAAAAAAAAAAAACAAAGAAAGGTGACAGAAAAATAAAAAATGGGAAAAAACAAAAAGTAGGGGGGGGCCAATACAGATAGACCGTAGGGGGGACCGGGGACGGAGCGTAACATAAAAAAAAAAGAAAACTAAAAGAAAATGGAAAAAAGCCGTTTTTACGCTATCTTGCTGCCCCGCAGTTTGGCAATTCGGTGTTTTCAATCTCATTAGCCTAGACCTCAGGAAGGGCCTGTGCTGGCTTGAGGGGACCTGTTACCCCGAGGGGGACCAATGGGCAAGTTGGGACACCCCCCGTATTTAACAGTTTTCCTTCCCCCAGGGTAACCCCAGGGTTTTACCCATTTTATCAACCCGAAAAAGGAAGGGGAAAAAGGAATAGTGTTTTTTTTTGGATGGTCGCCGGGGGATTGCCCCTGGGGCCCGGATTCCGGAAACCCCAGGGGGGCCGCAGATTTTCGGGAGCCCAGGGGGGAACCGCTGTTCGGCCACTACCACCACGGAGGGAGGGCGACCGCTTAGACATAAGCCCCTTTTATAATTTTATTACCCCGATTTTTGGAGATGCGGTAAGCAGGAGTGGTTAAGGGCGGGTTCCTAGGGGGCGTTTCTCCCGGTGGACACCGAGTCCAAAAAAACCCAGATGAAGAAAAAAAAACCAAAAAAAAAAATATACTTTAAAAACTTTCTACACCATCGTAGTGGACTAAGGAAACCAATTTTCCTCGTGCTGCCCCAATACAAAAAAAAAAACTCTAATTTGCGGGAGTTGCATCGGAGGGGACAACCAGGGGGGGCGCGGGTGCACGAGCCTCTAATGCACAGTCGTCAAACCATAAAAAAAAAAAAAAAAAACTATTTTCTGGGCCTGCGCCACCCCCCCACAGGCTTTGAGGTTACCAAATCCCACATCCTCAAAATGACAAACCTCCCAGGGCGGCCTTCTACCAATGCTCCCCCCCTGGAAGGTAGCCACGGGGCCTACCAGGCGCTATTAATTGCCCAACAAAAAATGTATCTTAAAAAAAAAAAAAAAAAAAAAAAATCCGGCCCAAAAGGAATCTTTCCTTAGGTCTTCTTCTTCGGTTTTTGCCCGGGCAAAAAAACCAAACAAAAAATGGGGGGGACTTCATCTTTTTTAATTAGCGCTTCAAGGGCATACGAAGGTTGAAATTCAAAGGCCTTACTTAAAATTTTTTCCGTAGGGCACGCCCTCCTCCTCCCCGTAAAAAAAAAAAAACACCCACTGCAGTCCAAAACCCACCCAAACTACTTTTTCTTCCCTTTTCCAAATCTACCCTCGGAAAAAGGCGGGAGGGGGGGAACTAAGCACGATTTCCATAAGGCAAGACTTTTCCCTTCTTTTTACTTTCCCAGGTCGTTCCATACAGGTCCGTTTTTACATATTTTCCCAAGCCACGGGTCTCCCCCCCGTTTCCACCCCGTGGGGGTGGGGGGACTCACGGCCAATAATTTTTTACTAAAAAGCAAAAGGGGTTATAAGTTTTTTTGGCCTTTGGAATCCCCCCAAGCCTTCAATTAAAAAAAACAGTGTTATGTTTCGCATCTAATCATGTTTACCCACTCACCCTTGGCCAGAGAGCAAAAAGGGCAAACCCGTTTGTGAAAACCAGTACTGATGTGGGGGGGGGGGGAACCCACTTTCTGCATGGAAAAAAGGTATAATTTGTATAACCACGGTAGAAAAACCCCACACCCACAAACAACCACACCCCACAAAAACCCATACCAATAACACATACAACAGTATTACATTTTTATTTACCATTAACACACACACAACACACCAACACAACCACATTCTGGCATTATTGTGTTTAAAAAAAAAAAAAAAAATTATATAAAGATGGTTAAAAAGGAAAATGAAAAAAAACATAAAAAAATTATCCTTTCGGAACATTTTACTCATTATGGAATATTTGTAGGAAAGAAACGTTGGTTTCGTTAAAAAATTACAAATTACTTAATCAAAAATAGGTAATAAAAAATAGTAAATAAAATAAATGGTTTTCTTTCAAAGGCCAAGGGATTCAACCAGTAGGTAGAATAAGGTGGGGAGGGGCCGGGTCTCGCCGTAGCTAACCTTACAAAGCAGGTTCTGTAGGCGGACCAACGTGAATCCAAAGAAACAAACTTGCAAGGGACCGTGTGTGTTCCGTCAGGCCATCCCCCAACCCTCGGAAAGACTCTCTTATGGCCCCCCGTGAAAAGTTAAAAAAACAATAAACGTAAATTAAAAAGGCCGACTTGACCGATTTTTTTTGCTCAGGGAAATCAAGGAAGGGACAAAAGCGGGCTTGGGCGTAAAACCGGGCCCAAGTGGACAATGTTTGCCCAAAAAAAAGCTGCAAGGTTCTCCCAAACAAAGGGCCTGACGGAGACGGGACTTCGGGGTAGAAAAAGTTTTCGGTCGAATGAGAAAGGGGGAGTTCGTTTGGTACTCCAAAGCTCGTTCCTCTGGATGGTTGGAACCTTGCCCGGCTTGGGCTGGCCAGCTGAGGGCCCTTTTAAAATTCCTCCGTGCTGGTACTTGTAAAATTAATGTTTGAAGGGGGGGGTCTTTTATGGCGGGGTTCATGTTTCCGTTTTTTCCAGGACTGGTCATCTCGGGGCAGGGGCCGCCAACTTGCAGCAAAACCCCATCAACCATCCGCTGCCGGCCATTCCCACAGGCCAAAACAGAATTTAACGGGAAGCTTGAGGTCATGTAAATGGGCGGGGGGACTGTCCACAAGCGTGATTGGAAATCCTGCACTTGGCATCTGTGTTATTCTTCTCAGGGAAGTTATCTTTGTAAATCAAGGGGGGGGGGGGGACACAGGCACAAAAAAAAGGCTTCATATGAAAGCTGGCAAGATAAAAAGAATGGAAGGAAACCAGATTCGGTGACACCTTAGGAGTATCCTTGCGCTTCATGGTGTGTTAGAAAGGGACGGGGGAACTTTGTCAGAATGAAGGCTGTTCTGCAACAATCTCCTTTTAGAATTACTCTTGTTGGGTTTGACGGCACTGGAAAAAAAAAAAAAAAACCAACGTGTGAAAAAACCGTTCAGGCAACAGCCAAGGCAATCCGGGCTGGGGCGTATGTGGGAACCCGTGCGTTTTGCGTCCGTTTCCCTTTCCCCCGCGGCTAAGCCTTTTATGGGAACAGGGGAATTCCCCCCACGTATGGCAAACATTATTTAATCTATGGTGGAAGGGGGGAAAGAAAGGGGGGAAAACTTTACCCACGCTCAAAAAAGAGTTTTTCTCCCAGAAACTTTTTAAAAGTTATTTTTCTTTACTCCTCAGGGGTCGAATATCTACTCGTTTTTTCTAATTTATTATTTGTCTCGTTAAAGCCCGGAAATTCAAATTGGTGCAAAAAAACCGAAAAGTAAACCAGTGAAAAAAAACCTTGAATCGTAAAATTAGGGGGACCAAAGTGTCCCACCCCAAACCACCGGGCGTGGTGCTGCCGTTACCACAAAAACCCAAAAAAAACCACGTGGTTTTTCGGCGCCCAAAACCTGTCAAAAAAAAAAAACTCAGTTTGTTTCCTGGAGTTTCGCCAGAGGGAAATTTGCCCGGCCACCACCAAAACACCACCCAAACAAAAAGCATTATTTTTCCACGTTCTTGCGGCAATCTCGTGACATTCAAAAAAAAAACCGCTTTACTTTGCCCAAAATCCAATTTCCCCACCCATACTTCAATGTAATTTAAAACTTTTTCACTTTATATTTTTTTTTTGGCAATGGTGCCAGCTGAAAAAGAAAAAACACCCTTGTGGTGATTGGAGAAATTGATTTTTTTTGGGCGTTTCAAGTCCTAACCAAAAATACGGTAAATCAAAAAAAAAACTCGCAACAGGCAAAAATTATTGTCGCCTCAGGCTAGGTCTATTTTGAAGTCACCAAATTACTCGAATTCCATTTATGGTAAGGGGGAAAAATTAACCTTTCAAGGGCAATGTGGATGTTAAAGTACAAAATTAAAAACCTAAAACAGAGGAAAAACAGTTAAAAAGGTTATCAGGTTGAGGTTCGATCTTGTTTCATTGAGGGCAGTGCCGGGCAAAAGGGGGGGAGTGGGGAGGCTAGGAGGCGTGGGGACCGGGCAGGGTTCTCAGGGGGGCCTCCCCAACTTCGTGGACCCCGCCTGACCAAGAAACATGGTTACATTGGACGAAAAATATATTTTTCGTTACAAAAACAATAAAAAAAAAAAACCAAGAATAAAAAAAAAAAACAAAAACAAAAACAATAAAAAAAAAACAAAAAAAAAAAAAACAAAATAGCCAATAAAAACACAACATTGGACAAACGGAGACTTGTTACAAAAGGGTTTAAACATGGAGAAACAAGAAAAAAAACAAAAACCATTTTACAATTATTTATAGTCTATTAGATATATATATATTATATATATATAAGATATAATATTTAATGACAAGAAAAAAAAGGAGTAAAAAAAACAGTTGGACGATGGCAAAGAAAAAAGGAAATAAAAAAACAAAACAATAAAAATAATAACTTCCAAAAGCTTCAGTTCCTTAGAAATGTAGCCCCCACACACCACCCAAAACAAAACCACACCCAAAACACCAACACCCACCACACCACACCACACACCCCCACACACACAACACACCCACCACCACACACAACAAAACCACACCCAACAACCCCCCACCACACACCCTTGCACCATGTTATAAAAACACAAAAAATTTCCCATGAAAAAAAACAAAAAAACCAAATAGGCCTAAAAATATTATCTCAAGCTTACAAACAGGCCAAAAAACCCCACACCCCAGCCATTCAATCTCAGCCAATCATAAAGGGGGAAAAAAAACAATCAAAGGGGAAAAATAAGGGGAAGCTTAACCAGAGGGTCCGCGGAGGCATTTACACCCTTGGTAGTTTTTTACTGTGTCCACCTAAAAAAACCCCTTATTCTTACATCCACCCTTTTCATTTTCCCAATCCAGAACCTATCCAGTACCCCCCCCCTTTAAATTTCCCCAATGGACAAACTCGGCAATAAAAAAACTATCTGTCTACCTGAAGAACCATTTCCATTCATTTTTTCAAACCACCTATTTGTGAAACAGTTTTTTACCCCTATTTTCCTTTCTAAATCTACGCTTTTTCAGGTGAAATCCGTTTACTTTTTTCTTTTTTTTTTTTTTTTTTTTTCTTGTTCTAATTAAATCATCATCGGCCAGTCCAAAAAGCAGGAAGACGGGGGGCCAACAACAAAACCGCGTGTGCAACAGCATGGGGAAAAAACGGAGCAAGCACCGCACCACCACCACCCCACCAGCCACGGAGGGGACCAGGAAAGGCGGGAAGAAGGGGGGACTAAGTTGGGAAGGCCTTGCAAAAAGCGGAAAAAAAACAAAAACCAAAGGGGACCAACCTCCCAAGGAACCAAAACCTCCAAAGAACCCTGGGAAACCAAGTCCAACAGGAGTTGGGTCCTTTGACACTGCACGGGGGGAAAACATTCCCCAAACGGGCCAGGCGATGGATTTTTCCCAACCCTTCCTTGGTTCAAAAAACTATTAAAAAAACAAAGGTTACTTTTTAACCACGACTCCAGCGTTCCCGCGCCTTTTTTTTTTTATTTTCCCCCTCCTCAAATTCAGATGCCACAAAACTTTCCTCATGCTTCCAGGAGACCACGGGGGGGATTCCCCCGGACTCGGCGGTAAAAAAAATTCACTACCTGGATGAGCTTAACAGGGAGTAATAAGTTTCTTTTGTCCTGGGTTTGGTGTTTCGCTTTTTCATAATGAGGAAAGTTAGGGGGAATTGGTATCTCATTATTAATTTGGTTTATAATTGTTTTTTACTCATTAAGCGTAGATTGACGTGAGCGTTAAAATATATCCGTAAATCTCATTCTAATTTCCAATCTGGGGACCAAAAGGTTTCTCATTTTAAATTGGGGGGACAAAAAAGGGAATTTTTATGCAAAAAAACGCCCAGGTTTTTTACAACATGATTTCCACGTTGAAATTGTGAGCCAAACGAGGTTGTTTCTATTTTTAGGTATTGTTTACAAAAACAATAAGTTACCTCCAGCGGTGTTTTTTCGGATACAACAATCAAAGTGGTAAAAATCAATAAAGGACCAGTGATTCAATCGTCGCGGGGAAATTGAGGCAAAAGGGAGGCTTTGGGGAAAATTTACACTGCCTGGGGACCCGCGACAATACTTACCTTCCAAATAAAAAAAACCCACGGGGGGGCGGCGGCCCCCCCCACTCTTCCCTTACCGGCCAGGACTGATTTTTTACCAACCAACAAATTTTTCTTCTTGCCGATTTGGCCCAAAAATGCTAATTTTGGCAAGTTAATAAGATTCTGCAGAGAGAGGAGAGGAGGAGAGAGGAGAGAGAGAGGAGAAGAGAATAGATTAGATTTAGGGATTAGATAGATAGAGAAGGATTAGGGATTTAATGATTAAAAGTGGGGGGTTCTCAAAATCTTTTACCACCACATCACTGGGAGACCCTTGGAAGCGGAAGTCAAAACAACAGAAAGGTCCTTGCTAAGTGGTCAGTCATTTTCTTTTTGCATTACCAGCTTTACAAGTGCCTGGTTTGCTTTTCATCCTTTCGTTCTCATCATTATGTATGCGGGGTCCAATGCTTATCTTTGCCGATTGTTAGGGCTATTTGAAAATGGGGGGGCATTATTCGGGCAAATTTGGTTTCTAAAAGTCTTAAATTTACGGATTGCTGAGCGGGTGCGGGAAACCAATTTTTCCGTGTTCCCAAACAGAGGGGACACGGGGTTTTTGCGTGGGCGGGGCTGGGCTTTGGGCTAGGGAGTACCTTAGCTTGGGGGGGGGGCGGGGCGCGGCCCGCACACAAACCACACACAACCACAAACCCACAAACGTGGCCCAGGGGAGTTTTACAAGGATGGGGGGACAGGCGCGTATCGGGTTTAGAATAAAATATAATAACATCAGAAAAATTAAAGGGAAAAAGGTACAAGTGGAAACGGCCCGTGAGGGGGGACCTACACGTGGGGTTAGGTTACTTGGTTGACTTAGAAAACAATACCTACCCATTCCACTTTAGTTCATTTCCCATCATGAAAAAATGGTCTAGCCTCCTTTTAAAAAAAAAACTTTCTGGTTTGACTCGCACGAAAACTACCTGGACGGAACTTGAGTTCCATTCCAAATTAATTTTTATTTATATATATAATAATATATATATTATATATTATAATAATAATAATATTATATACTATATATATGCTACAATATTATTATATATATATATATAATATTATTAATTTGTTAACAATAGAACATCTATATATAATGGTAAAATTAAAATATATAATTGTACATTACTATATAATATAATTATATAACATTAATATATTATATATATTTATATTATAATGACATATATACTATATTAAAACATAAATTATAATATATATCATTATATAATATATACTACCATATATATTTATATAACCATTAATAAATTAATATAAAATTTAATAATATTAAACATTAACATATATACATTATATATAATAAATTATATATACTTTAATAATATAAACTAATAATATTATATATATTATATATATTTTTTAACATTAAAACCATATATTAAAACACCATATAATATATATAAATATTAAATGAAACATAAATTATATATATATAAACAATATACCCATATTATACATATATATTATTTAATATATATATTAAACATAAAATAAATATAGTATTATAATTAACCTTATATAGATAATATTAAGTTATAATAAATAATATGTTTTTTACATATAAAAAATAAATATATATTTTAATTATATTAAATTTATATACTATATATAAACTATTTAATGATATTATCGCGTACATATATAATATTATATATTTATGTTCATTCAATATATATATATATATTATTAATGTTATATAATATATAAATTATAGTAAATTACTATGCTATACTATGTCTATGAATATATATTATATAATTATGGGTATATATTAATATAGTATTATATAATGGGATATTATGTATTAAAATGTACTATATATATATATATAATAAATATTATAAATATTTATTTTGTATTAATATTTATTATATATATATAATGTATTATAATGTATATGTATATATATAATATTTTATATGAGTAATAATATATATATGTTTAAAATATATATTATAATCTATATATTATAAATATATATGTAATTATATATAATATGTAACATATATATAATATATATATGTAATATATTTATGTATATATATTAACTTTAATATGTTACCAATATAATATTATTAATGTTAACCATTATAATATATATTTGTATATGTACCCCAAAAATTCTATAATTTGTATCTCATTATAAATAAATATATATGGCTACACAATATTATATAATATATTATATATATTATATATATCTAATTATTATATATTAATATATATAAATTAAATAATGCGGGAAAAATGGGAAATTCAGTCGGTTCAGGTTAGTTTAGTTTTGCGGAGTCAACAGAAAGGTTTTAAAAAGGGAGGTTAGGAACACATTTTCCAATGGAAGTTGGGATGAAGGTGGATGTGGTGAGGTGCTGAAGCAAACAGGGTGGGGACCAATCACCCCACGTGGTAGGGGTCGCCACGGGGCGGCTTTGTAGGGGCTTTCCTTTTTCTGAGTGTTAAATTATAATTTTATTCTAAACGATTTTACCGCACTGTCATCTGTTACTATGGCAGTGTGTGGTGAGTCATTTTGTGGTCGTATGGTTGTGTGTGCGGGAGCAGCGACGGGCACCAAAAGCTAACGGTACTCTAGGCCCAAAAAGGGCAGGCCCAGCCCACCGGAAAAAAAAACCCGTGGTCCTCTGATGGGTACACGGATGCGTTCCGCCAGGCAATTCGTAAATTAGGACTTAGGACCCCCAATTTTCGATTAAAAATGCATTCAAATAAGGGCCTTACATCGCAAAAGGAAGCATTGGGAACACATTAACATAAGGATTTGAGAGGAGGAGGAAAGCAACCAGGGCCATTGGTAAGGGTGTAATGTGCACAAAGGGAAAAAAATTTGATGGATCACTTAGGCAAGGGCCCAAACACTTTGTTGTGACTCGCTCAAAGGTCATCAGTTGAGGTGTTGGTAAGGATTTGAGGGGGGGGACCCAACTTAATAAATAATCTATTTATCCCTCTCTTCTAAATCTATTCTAATTTCTTATTCTAATCTCTCTCTCTGCTCTCTCTCTCTTCTTCTTTCTCTTCTCTGCAGAAAAATTAATAAAACTTGCAAAAAAAAAAAATAAAGGCAGGTTTGCGGCATCGCAGGAAAGGAAAAACGTGTGTATCCAAAGTCTGCGGTAGGAAGGGAAGTGGCGCGTGTTATGAAAGTAGAAAATGGTCGCGGGGTCATGCAAGGTGTATTTCCCCCAGGGGCCGTCCTTGCTCAATCCGTACGATTGAATCAAACTGTGGTTCTTATGGGATACCAACTTTGATGTTTTTTTCCCCCGTGAAAAAAAAAAAAAAAAAAAAACACGCTGAGGCTACAAAACGTTGTTGTTAAAAAAGCAATTACTAAAATAGGAAAAAAAAAAAAACACAAAACTCCGTGGGCCTCACATAATAAAAAAAACCGTGGAATCTGTTTGCTAAATAAACCTGGCGTTTGCTAAAAAATTCCCTTTTGTTAGATTGGCGGAATGAGAACCTTTTGCTCAGGATGCGGAAAAAAAATTTAAAAATGGGAGATTAAACGAATAAATTTTAAACGCCTCACCTCATCTACCGCTTTATGAGTAAAAACCCCAAATATAAAAACAAATAAAAAAATAGGAATTGAGAATTAAACCATGTCTACTTTCCCCTTCATATGAAGCGGAACAAACCACAAAAAAAAAAAACCAAACAAAGAAAAACAACAAAAAAGGGAAACAAACTTAATTACTTCCCTGGAGCTTTTTATCATCCAAGGTAGTAAATTTACCGGCCGAGGTCGGGGGAATTTCCCCGGTGCCCTGGAAAAGACAGGGGGAGGAAGTTGTGCATCTTGTTAATGAAAGGGGGAAAAAAAAAAAAGGCCGGGGGTGGGACCTCTTGGGGAGTTTAGTGGTCAAAAAGAAACCCTTGGTTTATAACGGTTTGACCCGAGGGAAGGTTGGAATCAATTCGCTGGCGTGGGAATTTAGCACGTTTGCAGTGGCCAAGTGACCCACTCCACTCGTTGGGGGACTGTCCAGGAGTTCTTGGGGAGGTTTGGGGTCTTTGGGGGTGTTCCTTGGTTTTGTTTTCCGGATTTTGCAAGCCTCAACTAGTCTTCTCCGCTTCCCTGTTATCCTTCGTTGCTGTGGTGGTTGTTGGTGGCGGCTTTGCTTGTTTTGGCCGTTCCAATTGCTGTGCCCAAGCGTGTTTGTTGGCCCGTTCTTCAATGCTTGGACTGGGGCCCGAGATGAATTGGGATTAGGGAAAACAAGAAAAAGTAAAAAAAAACGGGGGATTCCAATGTGCTGGGAAAAAAGGGGCGGTAAGGAATTTTAGAAGGGGAAATAGGGAAAAAAAAAACGGTTCACAAAATAGGTGTGAAAGAATGGGGAAAATGGTTCTCAGTAGTGACCCCCAGATAGTTAGTTTGCGAGTTCATGGGGGGGGGACCTTTAAAGGGGGAGGCTGGGGGATAGGATTCACGGATGGGATGAAAGGTGGATTGGTAAGACTAGTGTTTAGGGTCGGGAACCCAGTAAAAAACTAACAAAGTGTAGCCTCCGCGGGCCTCTTGTAGCTTTCCTTTATTTTCTTATGTTCGTATGGAGTTTGCGATTGAAAAATGCTGAGGTGTTGGGCGCTTTGTAAGCTGAGGGATAATATTTAGGCTATTTGTTTTCATGGGGGAAAATTTTTGTGTTTAAACATGGTGGCAAAAAGGTGTTTTTGTGTTGTGTGTGTGTGTGTGGTGTTGTGTGGGTGTGGTTTTGTGCTGTGTGTGTGTGGTGTGTGTGTGTGTGTGTGTGTGTGTGTTGTGGTGTTGTGTGGGTTACCATTTCCTAGGAACAAAAACTTGGGAAGCTTGGAGTATTTATTATGGGTTGTTTTCTTTTTACTTGCCAATCGGTCACTTGTTACTCCTTTTTTCTTGTCATTATATTTTTATATATATATATATAATATTATATTCAGTATTAATATATATGACTAATATTTTGTAATGGTTCTTTGGCCATTTTAAAAACCTTTTACAAAAGTTCCATCGTTGTCCATGTTGTTATGCTATTGTTTTTATTGTTTGTTATTCTGTTATTTGTTTTACGGAAAAAACAAATATATTTCGTCAAAATGTAAAACCCATGTTCTTGTTCAGCCCGGTCCACGGAGGGTGGGAGGGCTGAGAACCGGGCTGCCGGTTTCGCCTCCAGGCCTCCCCACCTCCCCCACCTTTTTTGCCGGCCTGCCTCATGGGGGAAAAAAACAGGATCTGAAAAACAAACCCTTTAAACCTGGACAAAAAACCTTACTTCCTTCTTGTTTAGGTATTGTTACTTAAAAACCATCCACCATTGCTTTGAGGTATTTTTCCCCTTACATAAAATGGGATTCGAGTATTGGGATCAATAGACTAGATGAAAGGACCGTGGGGGAACATTAATTTTGGCTGTTGGGGGAGGTTTGGAATTTAACCGTATTGTTTTAGTGTGGGCTTTGAAAAACAACGCGGCAAAAAAAAAAAAAAAATCAATCATCACCACAAGGATGTTTTTTCTGCCCCCCCACTTTTGCAACCAAATGCAAAAAAAAAAATATAAAATGAAGTTAAAATACATGAAAAGTTATGTTGATTAGGATGGCAAAAGTAATTTTGCGTTTGATGTCCACGAGATTGAACGCAGGGGGGGACGTGGCGAAAATAAAAAATGCTTTGTTTTGGGGTTTGTGGGTTGTGGGCCGGGTGGATTTTCCCTGCGAACTCAGGAAAAAAAAAAACACCAAACTGGTTTTGGGTGGGACAGGTGCGCGAAAAAACCCACGTGGTGTTGTGGTAGGCAAGGCAAAAACCCAACCGCCCGGTTGTTTGGTGGACACTTGGTCTATTTTACGGATTTTCAAGGTTTTAAACTGTTTTTACTCGTCTTTTTGCCCAATTTGGATTTCGGGCCTTAACGGAGACCAAAAAAACCTAATATAAAACGAGTTAGGGATATTTCCCCGGGACCTGAGAGTAAAAAAGAAAAAAATAAAAAACTTAAACAAGGTCTGGGAGGAAATAAAAAAACAAACACCACTATTTTTGAAGCTGTGTAAAAAGTTTTCCTTCTGTCTCACCATAAGGAATAAATTAAATGATTGGGGAACTTTTTACGGTTTGACGGAACAAAATCCCTGGTCCCATAAAAAGGGGCTTAGCCGCGGGGGAAAAAAAAAGGGGGGGGGGACGGGCGACCCGCCAGCCACGGGGGTCACATACGCCCAGGCCCGGATCTGATCGCTGGTGCTGGGAGAGGTTTCCAAACAAACGTTTGGTTTCCAGGGGGACGTTTTCAAAACACAGGGTTATATACAAGGAGATTGTTTGCAGAAAAAAAAAAAAACAAGCCTTTCTTTCATCTCTGACAAAAGTCGTTCGCTCTACACACACAGGAGCAGGACTTTACGCTAAAAGGTGCACCTCCAATCATGTCTTCAAAAATCTTTATGTTCTTTGCAGCTGCATTATGAAAAGGCTTTTTTGTGCTGTAGTATGATCAAGAAGATAAAAAAAAAAAACTTCTTGAGGAGATTAAAACCACAGGAGCGCAAGGTGCGCGGAATTTTCCCACCGCTGTGGGAAAACAGCCAGCATCAGTGACAAAAGGCTTCCGTAAAAATATCTGGTGGGGCTGTTTGATGGCCCGGCAAAGCGATGGTGATGTTTTTTTTTGCTGCAAGTTTTTGGCCGGGCCTGCCCGCGATTGACCCCTTTTGTCCTGGTAAACAAAAAAAAAAACGGATGGGGACGCATTAGACTTCAAAAAAACATTATTTACAAAAAGGTTTAAACAGCTCACGAGGGAAATTGGAAAAGGCCCTATCAGCTTTTTCGCCCAGGGGGCCCAAGGCTCCGGGCAAGGTCCCACCATCAGGGGGGAAAACCCGAGCTTTGAAGTACCCACGGAACTCTTCCTATTCGGGACGAAAAAAACTTTTTACCCGGAAAGTTCGTTCCGGGTCAAGGGGGGGGCCGTTGTTGGGAGGACCTTGCAGCTTTTTGGCGGCGCAAACATTCCAACTTGGGGGTGGGGCCGTACGCCACAAGGGCCGCTGGGTTCTTCCTGATTTCCTGGAGGGGCATAGTTTTCAAGGGCCTTCATACGTTTTTTACTTCAACGGGGGCAAATCAATAAGAGGAGTCTTTCCGGGTAGGGTGAATTTGCTGAACGCGGGAAAAAAAAAAAAAAAAAAACCAACAAAACGTCCTGAAAGTGGTCTGATTCCACGTGTACTTACAGGGACTGGCTTGTAGGTTTACTTCGGGGGCGGAGTACGCCGCCTCCACCTATCTACCTAATCTGGCTGATACTTGCTTTAAGGAAAACATTTAATTTTATACACTTATTTTATTTTTTTACTATTTGATTAAAAAGTAATTTATTTTGTACAGGGAACAAACTTTTTCTACCAAATATTTCAATATGAGTTAACAAAAAAATTCGAATGGGATATTTTTATGTTTTTCATTCTTTAACCATTCTTATAAATTAATCTTTTTTAAACAACAAAATAATTGCCAGATGGGTGTGTTGTGTGTGTTGGTTGTGTGGTGTAAAATGTATATGGTCTATATGTCGTGTATGATTGGTATGTGTTATGTTGTTGTGTGTTGTGATGTGTGTAGTAGTGTTCTCTACCGTTGGGGATTTTAAACCAAATTATAAAAAAAACCCTTTTTCCATCGCAGGGGTGTCACCCCCACACCAAGTACTGCGTTCAACGGTTTGCCCTTTGCTTTTTGCCCAAAAAAAAGGGGTTTGGGGAGATGGAGGTTTGGACCATGAATTAGGAATGGAAAAGAACAAAAAAACATTACCACGTTTTTTTTTATTGTAACGGGTGGCTGGGGCGATCCCAAGAGGGCCCAAAAAAACTTATAAAAAACCTTTTTGCTTTCTGGTAATATTTTTGGGGCCCGGTGGAGGTTCCCGCCACCCCGGGGTTGAAACGGGGGGGGAGCGGGGGGGGAACGTTTTGGCTTTGGGGGGATTGCTAACAACGACCTTTGGATAGGGGACGGACTGGGGACGAAAAAAAGAAAAAGGGACATCAAAAGTCCTTTGCTTATGAAATTCGTTGGCTTGTAGGGTCTCACGTTCGGGGAGGGGGATTATTAGAATTTGAGGGAGGAAGAAAGTTTTTAGCGTTAGGTTGGTGGTGGACGGACACAGTGGTTTTACGGGGAGGGGAGGGGGAGGGGCGTGCATCGGAAAAAGGAAAAATTTTACGTATAAGGGGGCTGGTGACTGATTTCCACCTCCGGTATGGCCTTGAAAGCCTTTTATAAAAAAGAGTGAGTCAATTTTTTTGTTTGGTTTTGGCGGGGCAACAAACTGAGAGAGAAGGGGGGGCCAAAAGGAATTCCTTGGCGTTATTTTTTTTTTTTTTCTGTTTTTTTATTTTTACATTGAGGTTGCCACATATAGCGCGGGGCCTGGTAGGAGGGTGACCCCGCTCTTTTAACCCTTCCAGGGGGGGGAGATGGTGGTAGGGCCTGGACGGTCCATTTTGAAGGACTGTGGGATGCGGTTAGAACAAAAAAAACCACCTCCCCGTCCTGTGGTGGGGCCCCCGGGCAAGGGCAGGACAATAGGTTTTTTTTTATGGTGGGGGGACGGGGGAGGGGGGGACTGTGGATTATGAGGCATCGTTTGGCGCCGCATCCGCACCCCCCTCGTGGGTCCGCCCGATTTTTGCACCTGCAAAAAAATCTAAAGAGTTATTGGGCAGGCACGAGGGGAAATGGTTCTTTAGGGCCCACCCGATGGGATTTGTTTAGAAAGATTTTAAACGTTAGGGATTTTGGTTCTCATTCTGTGGTTTTTTGGCACTCGGCCGGTCTATTCACCGGGAAAGAAAACGGCCACTAGGGGGGAGGGACGCTAAAAACCACTCTGCTACCGAGCCCAGTTTACCAAAAAAGTTTTTTTCTACGGGGTATTAAATTATAGGAAGGGGGCCTTATCGTTTAACTACCGTTTCGCCCTCTTCCGGGTGTTTAGTGGCTAAGTCGTGTTCTGGCTTTACGAAAAATCCTAGCGGGGGGGCCCTGGTTCGAATTTGTTCCGGGCCAGGGGGCAAAGGGGTCCGGGGGGCGGCGGGACCATCCAAAAAAAACACAACAAAAAAAGATTTAGTCTTCCGTTTGCCTTCGGGGTTGGATACAAAAATGGGCTGTTTTTTACCTGGGGGCGTAAAACCTTGGGGGAAAAGGGAAAATTTGGTAATCTACGGGTGTCCAACAACTTAGGCCCTGTGTTCCCGGCCGGGTAAACAAGGTTTTTCCCTCAAAGGGGCCCCAGGGCAAGGCTTTTCTGACGTCCTAAGGGGTTAATGAGGTTGAAAAACAACAAAACAGCGGACGAATTGCCTCCACCGCGCAAAAGGGCCCATAAGGGCGGTACGCTCCATTCTTTAGTTTTTATATTGTTACTTACCGTTCGGTTTACACGGGTCCTTTTCTGTTAATGGCCTTACTTTTTGGTTTTTCCCATTTATTTTTCTTGCCTTCTTGTTTGTAGTATTTTCTATTTCTACATTAGTAATTAATGGCCAAAACATTTAATCTATTAATTGTTGTTTGATTGGTGTTTATCTTATTATTTAAAAAAAAATAAAATACTATAATTTTGATTTTCTTTTGCATACCCATATGTTTTGTGGTGTGTTTGGCCAAAAACCCCTTAACTCCCCAAATTACAATTTTGGTATTATTGTTACTTTCAAGGTGGCAAGTCAACTTGAGTTAAAAACACAAAAAATTGGTTTTCAGTCAAAAAAAAACAATCAAAAATAAAACTTTAAATTTGTTTTAAAACCTTATATATAAGCCAAGGGCCTTGAGGGGGGACACAGGGGCCGTCGAGTGCCTGTTCTCTGTAATTCCCTGCGTGTCGCAGGGAAGCGGCGTCTAAAAAAGCATTGAAGGGTGAAAGAGGTTTTTCGGATCCTTCCCTTGGTGGTTGGGCCATTTCCCATGAAAAACAAAAAAGCAGGGAGGGGAATCGTGTTAATTTGTTATGTGGCACCCCACTTGTTATGGAGGAGGCCAAAACCTATATTTTTAAGAATTAATCATTTATTTCAGTTATGTTTCATCAATTCACTAGCATTATCATCGTATTATGAATGGACGTTTGTGTGGGGTGGTGTTGTGGGTGTGGTGTGCTTGTTGTTTTGTGTGTGTGGTGTGGTTGTGTTGTGTTGTTGTTTTGTGTGTGGTGTGTGTGTTGTGTGTGGTGTGTTGTGTGTTGTGTGTGTGTTGGTGTGTCTAAGCAGGGCGGGGCGCCGCCCGGCTATGGTTAAACAAATGTAGCTGGGCGTTTAGTTCTTCGTTTTTCAGGTTGGAGGTTTTCGAGGTGCTCCAAACATATGTTTTTCTTGCTGAGGGTTTTTCATTATAATATTATTTAATTTGCTCTTGTAAAAAAGATGGGAGCGGGCTATTTTCAAAAAATTAACAAAAGCGTGCTTTTTCAGTTTTTTTTGTCCAAAAAAAAAGGCGGAAATTAAAAAAAAAAAAAACCATCAAATTAAACCCCTCAGAAAGGCTACCCACACGATGGTTAAATTTTGTATAAATGTACAAAAAAAACAAAAAAAAGACCAAGGGCGGTATCATAAAAAATTTATATGATAAAAGGGAGAAAAAAACAAAAAACTCTTAAACAAGACATTTATAAAAAACTAAAAAAAAATAAGTGAAAAAAAGTTGGAATAAAAATATGGGAATGCGTTTTACGGGGGAAATAATATAAATCAGAACCAAGCCAAATTTAGTACACCAAGGGGGGGGACCCAAACCAGGTTAAAAGGTTTTAAAAAACAGATGGGAGGGCGGGAATAGGGAAGGCCCCCCGCCCAGTTACGGCTAAAGCTGCGCGTGGGGCCATGGCGGTTTTTTTTTGTCTTTTTTTTCCTCCCGGTGGCCATTAGCCCCTAGGAAACGCCTTTGTTGTGTTTTTGGGTGGGAAACCGAAACTCCACCACACTGATCCCCCGCGCGGGGGGGGGGGGGGGGACCACAGGGCTAGTGATGGGACTCCACCCGGGGTTTTACCCCACCAGTTTAACACTTTCCCCCAGGTCTACCGCCATGGACCCCAAAATTTTATCAAAAAAACCCCAAAATGGAAAGAAAGTTAAGAAAAATTCCAGCTGTGGGTCGGGGATGGGCCGTCATACTCCGGAAACACTTTGCACACTCCTGGGCCCAGGGATCGACAACCGCCACGGGGGCCCCGCAGATAATTTGCTAGCCCCAGGCGCCCCACACGCTAGGCCCCCCACTTGCAACCACGGAGCGAGCGGGGGGGGGGACTGGCCCACTTGTGCCACCAAAGGGAGAGGGGACCCAAACAGGTGAGACCCCACCAAAAAGGGTTTTACATAACAAACTGGCCACGGGGGGGACCTTGTTTGTTTCCATTGAGCGGTGGGATTTCGTCCCTTTTCGTGCCGTTTTTCAAAAACGGTCATGAAAGGAGTATGGCCCCCCCACAAGGGAAACATTCCCGGGCCCGGCTCGGGGGGTGTGGTCCGGTTTGCCACTCCACGTCTTTGGTCCCGGGGCACACCCCAAATCCATAAGCGTTGGGCCACACAACAAGCTTTTAACCAACCTTCAGGCCCCCCACACCGCCGAGGTGGGACCGGAGAAAACCCCCCACGTGGGGGGTAAATAGGGTTTCTTGGGGTCAGGGCCAGGAAATTTCGGGTTCCGTGGGGGTTTCCAGCTGGAGGCTTTCTCGATTGTACTCAGCCCCCACGGGGTCGCCTTTTGGGCTCACACTCCGGAGAGACGTGATTTTGTAAACAGCTTCATGCTCGTTGTTCCTTTCAGGCTTTGAATAATCCCGCCCAGATCCAAAGTTCAACCCGGAGGGGGGGAAACCCACCAGGGACGCGCCAGTGGAAAAAACAGAGACACACACCGTTCAAAAGTCACACTTAATCAGGAACAAACTTTGATGGAACAAAGTGTTCCGGCTTTTTATGCAGAATGGTTTTTGTTGTTTACTTGCTTTTCAGTCTTTGAAGGCGGGAAAATATATAAATAAATAAACAATTTCCCAAATTTAACGGAAAAAAAAACAGGCCAAAAAAAAAAAAAAAAAAAACTTGTGGTAAATTTTTACAAAAGAAGATTCCCCTTTTTAACCGAAAAACCAAAAAACAGGGAAACTGAAACCATAAAAAGGGGGCGACAGTGTGAAAAAAAAAAACAAAAATTGAATTCTTGTAATGGGGCAGGGACACATATAGTTAGAATTTAAACGTCACCTTATAGCAAGTTAAAAAGGGCCCCACCTTGCTTCTGGACTTACTCCATTACTTTTAACTGATCCTTAATCTTCTTCTAAAAGAAAATAGTTTCTTTTTGAGCGGCGGAATAAAAATTCGCAGGACAGGACGAGGTTTTTAACTTTATAAAAAAATATTTCAAAAAAAAAAAAAAATTCAAACCCCTACACGTGGCTGTTTTTTCCAAAATTTGGATTATTTGGGACCTATCCTTAACCAATATAAAACTTAAAGTTGAAAAAAACAGGTTTTCTAAAACACCACGCCCTCTAACAAAAAAAATAGGAATACGGGCCTGGGTAATGATGACCATATTCTCCCAAAAAAAATTACTGTAAAGCACCACCGCTTTCCTCTTTTAAATTAATCTTACTCCTCCTGGGGGGATCCTTGAGACCTAATTTTAAATTAAGCCTTTTTCCCTTTAAAAAAAAAACAATGGTTTTCGCCTTGCCCAGAAAATACCACCAATTTAAATAAAAAAAGCCTTAAAGGTTAAAAAAATTCCTTATATTCAAAGTTCGGTGGGAAACCGAAAGGTTTTTGTAACAGTGAAACTGAACAAAACAATCGAAAAATTTATTGCTCCCCCCCATTTTGTTCCCATATTCACTTGATAATATTTTTTCCGCTGCTTCTGATAAAAGCAAATGGAGGAATTTAGCCAACCATTGCATTAGATGGAAATGTAGGTGAATGTATTCCATTAGTTTGGGAAAAAAAATCAAAAAAAACACCCATAGTGTTCGTTAAACTAATCTAATTAAAACCACATTCACTCTACAGGGTCGGGTTAAATTTTTCGCTTTGAATTTGAAATTGATGATGTTTAACTTTTAAAGTTAACGTACTTTAATTTATGCAATAAGTGGCTAAATGGGAAAATTAATTCAAACAGAAAAAAAAACAAAACGGAAGTAACAATTCAATGGAAAAGGCGCTAGATAAAAAAAAAAAAAAAATTCTTCCGGTGGTTTTATTCGGGATTATGCTCCAATGTTATAAAAAAAGTTATTTCTTTCGCAAAAAAAAATAAATAAATGGGGCCAAACGGGAGGGTAAAGTGTTGGGAAAAATATTAAGGTTCATTGCCACTTAAATTTTCTTCTTCAGTGGAGGCGTCTTCCATAATGGCATTTCTCCTTTAGGGTTGTTTAAACTTTTTACTGTTTATTACTTTTGGATTAAATATTATAGACAAAACAAACAAAAAATGATTTTTTCAGGATAAAGGATTAACCAGGTATTTAATTCGTCTTATACCGTGGAAAAACCATAGGAAGGGGGAAAAAAAAATTGGACAACTAAAAAAGTTGGGCCGTGTCGGAAAAAAATGTCAGGGAAATCGCGGGCCAATTGGCCTCCTAATACTTGTCGAAACCAAAGAAAAAAAAATAAAGCCCAAAAAAACTTCGAGAAAAGGAAGGGGGTCCAAGTATTCGGTTAGTTCTTTAAGGGGAAATCAGGCATAATACTTATTTTGACATTATTTGTTTTAAAAACTCCAACAAAACTACATTTATAAAAATTTGTGTATCTCTATCATGGGTGCACATGCACATCGGCGGCCCATCTTTTCTTTACAGTTAACCATATTTCAACAAGACAACAACATAGGGCACTAAAAAATATTTTTAAAAAAAAAAATTTTTTACGGGTTTTGCCCATTATTTTTTCTTCAAAAACAAAAAAAAAAAAAATTTTTGGGATTTAACATCCAAATACAGCTGCGGCCCCCACGATTATCTGAACAAACCATCAAAATATTTTATTTAGAATTGTTATTCATTTTTATACCCCCCACAAACACCTAATATTCCTTCCCAGCAATTTTATTTTTAGTATTAAAAAATAATTCAAGGGGGCCCCAAAAGAAAAAAAATATTTTAAAAAAATTAGTTGGAAAAAAATGTTAAACCAATACAAAGGGGAATAGTATAAATTAGTAAAAAAAGCCTAACATTTGTCCCCAAATATTTTAGGAACAAACATTTTATCTAAAAAAAAAAACAAGTGTGTTATTAATTTTTTGTTCCGATAAAACGACAACAACCGGAACACAAAACAAAAAAAAAAACTGGTTAATGGGTCTTTATACGGACTTGGCCTCTGATAAAAAAAGGAAAAAAGGACAAAAAAAGTTCTCCCTTCCTACCACTAAAAAAAACTTTAACAAATGTGGACTAAATCTTGCTTATATATTAAAGCCTGATATTAACAAATGAACAAAGAAAGAGCGGTAATTTTTTACCCTTTTATCAAAAACAAAAATATATAATGTTTTTTTATCAATTGGCAAAGTCTTAAATCCAATGCTGCGGTATACAATATATCTTTAATTTTTACAAATTCTTATTCCAACTCTATTTCATTATTTTTCTATTACTCCCATTATTTCATTTGTATTAGTTATTTTAATTTAATATTATTAAGTTAATTTGTATTATTATTAACATTATTTAATTGATTATCTAACATTTTATTCATAAGGAACCCTAGGGGGTGTCCCTGGTTGCTTGTATAACAAACAACAGGGAGTTTTCTGAGCAATATTCTATTGAGGACAAGATGATATATATCGTATAATTATTTTCTAAAGGTAGCAAAAAAAATGCTCTCATACACAGTATGCTTTTTGTGAAAGGCTTTTCTTTAGGGGACGTTGAGGAGTTGGGAATTTAGTTAAAAAAAAATAAATCAACGGCGGGGCCGGTATGTCAAACCAGTGATTGGCCGCAACGTAGGGGAGGTTGCAATTCCTGCGGTTTGCCCACTCGGTGCGGGAATGAATTTTTTTGTATTAATTTTAAATCATCATTTTTTACGGCGAAAAAAATGGAAACATTTAAATTGTAGGCCCTGTTTAACAACCATTAAATTGGTTATTAAATTGGGACTTGTTATTTTTAAACAAAAAAATAATCCAGTTACATTGCGGGAAAAATAAACCACCAGCATGGGCCTGTAAAAATAAACAGGCCAAATTATTGTAAAAAAAAGCGAGGGGGACTTACTTGGGGCAAAAAAAACTGGTTGGAAGCGGGGGTTTTAGGAAGGAGGGGGTTGGGAAAGTAAAGGGAGGAGGGGTGGGGGGGCAAGGGCGAATTGGGTGGGGTCCCCCCACTTGTTTACCCTCTCAAAAACCAGGCTCAAGACCAGGGGGGCGGGGGCACGATTTGCCCAAACAAAAGTCAAGGGCCTTGTTTAACAGTAATTTTGCTTGATTAACAATGCCATTTGCTGTTTCGGGCAATGTAACTGCCCTTATTTTTTTGTAAATAACAAGGGTTATTACAACCCCAAATTTTGTTGTTGTTAAAAGCTACAAAATTAATGTTTCATTTCAAGTAAAAAAAATTATGATTAAATAATTCAAAATTTCCAAAACGTCGTGGCAAACCACGGCGAATTTGCACCTCCAATTTTTTTACGTTGGGCCATTCCCACTGTGGGAACAATTTTACCCGGCCCCGCCGGATTTTTTACAAAAATTTTCCAATTCCTTACGGTCTAAAACTGGAAGCTTCAAAAAAAAGGCCATATGTTGTTATAGGAGCATTTTATACTTAGGGAAATTATTTAACAAATATAATTTCATCTGGTCCTCCAATTATTTGCCAGGAAAAAAAAAAACTTCGTTGTTACCCACCCTGTATCTACTAAGGAGTAGGCTTGGTGTGTTCGGTGTTGTGGTCCTGTTTCTGTATGTTGTTGGGTTAAAGCCGAAAAAAAACAAGTAAATTCACTTTTCTGAGGAGAGTAAGGCTCAAAAAAAATCGGCCAAAATAAATCGTAGGTGGTAAAGCGTTTTTTTGGGTTTATTTTCCCATGTCGGAATTGAAATAATTTTGAAAGGGGGGTTTTGCGGGCCTAAAAAAACCCACTTTTGTAAGGAGTTTAGGAGTAAAAAATTGGGGGATTAGATTGGGGGAGGGCCGGTAGCGGAAAGTGGTTAGGGCGTCTCCGCGGGACTTGGCCGTTCTCGGTGGACCAGAGTTTTTCGGGATCACGGAAGAAACCCCAAAAAAAAAACCTTTGCTGCCACCGTTTTCGAGTGGCCTAAAAGAAACACCCCACCACTTTTGCCCTTGGGCCAATTTTTTCAAACTGAATTCGAACCTTCGATTGCGGAGTACGTTTCGGAGGAACACAGGGGGTGCAGGCATTTGAAGCCTTTCTTAAATCCCACAGGCCCGTCAACTATTAGAAATTCCCTGCGGGACCCGGTATTATACCAAAAAAAAACCATTCCATAGTATGGGGACCAAAATATTTAATTTCATAACTCTTGGATATGATTTTAAAATTTTTTTTATCATACGCCAATTCTATTTAAAATATGTTTAGGCAAAATCTAGCCACAAACTTGTTTAAATTCATAGGGCGTCTGCTTAAAAATATAGGGCGGTCATTGTTTCTGATAAAAAAAATGGGTATATTAATCAGTAAAAAAAAATTATCCATTTTGACCACGTTTTATGGGGGTTGATACTTCTTCCCTTTATGATTTATAACAAATTGGGTTTTTTAAGTAGGGTAAACGCTTAGGTTTCAAATTGAAAAGTTTAAAACAAAATATAGATTATTTCGCTTCGGCAGGGTGTTTTCTTATGTACAAATTGAAATTTTTTTTAGGGTGGGTTTGTACTCTTTTTAAAACTTTGTGGTTTGAAAAGCCGCACCTTTCTTTTTTGCTAGGAAAAAAATGGGGAAGTTTTTATATTTTATATGCAAAAAAAACAAGCTTAAAAAAACATAACACATCCTTGATTAAAAACTCAAGAAAAAAAAACAACGGGCCACTTTAAGTTCGAGAGATTTGATTTCAACAATTTTTACTGGATGGACAAAGTTGTAGAGCGCTAAAAAAAAAAAACCTATCGGAAAAGTAATTGGCCCTCATATTGCCGTAAGGGGGGACCTACATTTAAGGTCCCGCAAGGACCGCCCGGTAAAAAGCGATTCCACTTTGTCTTATTACCCAAAAAAAAAAACTTCGCCGGTTTGTCGGGGAATTAAAAAAAAAAAACCTTTTTCCTGCAAAAAAACTGGGAATTTCCACGTTATTATTTACCCAAAAAAAAGTAGGTGGGGGTTCAAGGGCCCTGGGGAAATTAATGTTCTTTAAAGGTTAAGGTTCCGTTATTCCCACCCAACAAAAAACTCCAAAAAAAGTCCAACACAAAAAAACAGCTGAAGGGTCGGTCAAAAAAAAAACGTTTTACGGGCGAAAAGGTTCCCAGTTTTTCCGCAATCCCAAAGTTAATCCGGGTTTTCGGGAAGTTTTTTTCCGCCCCGAACTTGTGCTTCGCCTGCCTGGCTTCTTGGATTCCTTCCATGGGGACCTTATCCGCTGACGGGCCACCTCTTCCAATGTGGGGACATAGTCGTAACCTGGTTTGCGAATCCTCAAAAACAAGGCCTTGAGGAGGGGTCCCAAGGCTAGGGATGCCAAGTTGGCATCGGGCCCCAGGGGGACCTTGGACCCAGGGGAAAGACCAACCAGGGTACCAAAAAAGTGGATTGGGTTACGGGATGAGGAGGGGGTAAAGGACAAGGGGACACCAGGGGCGATTTGGGTGCCCAAAGCAGGTATGGGAAAAACAAACTGCACCAAAGGTGGATTTTTTTTTTCCGGGATGGAGGGGGCATTATGTCAGTGGAACAAGAGGCAAAAAAAAGCCATATCTGGGAAAAAAGGGCTTACCTGGGCACTTTTTGCTTAAACCAGAGGGGGGGGGGACCGGTCTCCCACACACCCTGGAGAAGCCTGCGTTTAAAGGTTGGCTTTTCAGGGACTCTTTATTGACTTCTGCTGGTGAATCCGGGGGGGGGAATCCCACACCGACTCAAATTGACATCGCGTTACTTTGCCAAAGGGTGAATCCCAAAAAACTTAGGGCCAACCACGGAGTTGAAGGGTAGTACTTCCCAACCGGCCCATTTGAGGGAGAAGATTGCTGGGACGGCAGCCTCTTCTGAGTATATGGCCGTGATGAAACCAACAAAAAAGACGAAGTTAGCCCTTGGCGCCCAGCCCTTAATCCCAGGGCATTCCGAGGGGGGCTTAACCCCCCTCATCTGGAACAACTGGGTTCTTCAAACGGGTCCAGTGTTTGCCAAGGTCTGCTGTCCCAGCGTGAAATGGGAGATTGCAGGAACAAAAAAACGCAGAGGGGTCCAGGAGGGGAGTGCCAGGCGGTGGAAAGAATCTCCACGGGAGATACCGGGAGGGTTTTATAAATCCCTGGTCAAAAACAATTGCCCACTGGACCAAAAGCAGGGTCTCCTTACCCAAGCTGCGCCGGTCCAGGGGCTGTGAAAAAGCGCGGGGGGCGGGCGTTTTTCCCCGCGGAGCTGAAGGGGAAGATTTCAAGTGTGGGGCACGGTTGTTCTTTCCCACTCAAGATGCCCCACCACAGGAAAACCAGTCGGCTCCGTGTTTAAACATGGGTGGAGAACCGGGATGTGCATGGGACTTTGAATGGAAAAAAAAAGGAAACTGAAAAAAAAAACACCCCTGGGGGAAATTTTCCCTAGTCCAAGTACTGCCTATGCCCAGGTGTAACTTTTTTGTCAAAAAAAAAAAAAAAAAACTTTCTTACTTTAACCCAAAAACATCAAAGGTCCACCACAGGGGACTAGGAGGGGACGGGGGGGCCCCAAAAGCACATTCCATCCCACGCAGCTCAGGGGTGAAATGAGGGTCGCAGGGGGCCCAAAAAGGAAGGGGTCCAAAAAACACAACCAAAAACAGGCTGTGACCTTTCTTTAACCGTGCGGGGGGGAACAGGGGAGCATGGGGTTTCGTTTTACACTCAAGAGTTGTGTCCTCCTCTCCGGAGAATGGCGGAGGTCAGAGTTGGAGGACCGGACGCAGGTCGGGGCCCCGTGGATTCCAGATTCAAGCAGGGATTTTTTTGAAAAGGCATGGAAGAGGCTTGGATGGGCGAAGAAGATTGGGGGAACCAGTGGAGTAAAGGGGGAAACAACTGGGCAAATCACCTCAACCCCAAAAGCTTGACTTGGGTCAGGACAACCAGCCCTTTTGCCAGGGGGAACAACACCACTGAACAAAGGGCCTGGCAGCCTGGGCCAGGTTGCCACCGAAAGCCGGCATTTCCACACTTGTTTTCGACAACATGTCCGTGGGATTCAAGGATTCCAGGGGGAAGAATCCCTGGGTCAAGGGGGCCGTAACTATTTTCCATTACAGCAGGTTTTTTGTTTCGGGAGTTTCTCTATTTTCCCCCACACTAAGAGCACCGAAAATTAGTCGTTGAAAGCAAAGGGTGCAACAGAGGGGCTGCGGCTGGCAGTGCCCCAAGTCGTGGGGGCCCAGCAAGGCCAGGAGGAAACGAGGGTTCAATTCCGGGGGTGGGGCCGGGTCCCCACCACCGGGGGGGAACCATGCCTGCTTCAAGTCTAAGAAGCGGGACCATGGGATGGGGGGGGGGGACCACGTTTTGTCTAGGCCAAAACGTTAGAGGCTTTTGTTGGGGTGGGGACCACTGTGATGAGTTTGCCCTGATGGAACCAACTGATTCAGGAAAAAAAAAAAAGAAAGTCTTTTTACCAAACCGCTAAGGTCATATGGCAAAAAACTTTCCATTAATTGGTGGCATTGAAATGCAAATACCAACGGGGGGGGAAACCAACCGGGACCAAAACCAGGGCGTTCAACCCATTTTAAGCATTATTTGTCGATTAAGGTGCCAATATTTGAAAGTGCGATTTGCATAGTTAACAAAGGGAATTGCCTTCAAATGGCAAAAAAAATGGAAAGTAAGATTCTAACACAAAATTCGGTCTTTTAGGAAATTCTAATTTTACTTAGGGGGGGGGGGGAAAAATTGGGGCATGGCCAAAGTTTTGAGGAAAAAAAAACAGGATTTTTTTTTTGTTTTTATTTTTCCGGGGCGTTTAACCCTTAATGGTTTTAGGGTAGTGGACACAGAAATAGAGTAATGTAGTAATTTTTCATTCCCGAAAAATAAAAAGCAATATAAGAGGACCCGTTTGAGCAGGCAGTATCTGTGTCGTTTAAACACCGAAAACAAGAAGAATGGGGCCAGATGCGATTTTCTGGTTTCGATTAAACCGGGCCGTTGTTGTTACAACAAAGGGTGTGGTGAGGAAAAAACCCCTCACCCCCGGTCTACTCGGTATTTTTTTAATCACCTGTGCATCACTCAGCTCACTCAACACATCCCAACATCCCTATGTGGGGGAATATTCCTTACTGAGGCTGTTATTGTGTCTCCCCCTGTTACAGCAGGGGAAATTTATATAGTCGCGGGGTGGGCCCCTTATCATATCCGCTAGAACTCGTGAACCCACTCTTAAGGCCGTTCCCACTAAAACCCGTTTCCCCCTTTCCCGTGTCGGCCGCCGTACAACAAAAAGACGTCACAATGCGTCACAACAAAGTCACCGCACCGCCGACCGCTGAAAGGGGCCGCCGTACAAAGTTAAATTCAATCATCTCTCCCTTGACGGTGTCCCTCGACGGATTCCCACTGTGCCCATTACCAAATCCCACTGAAGCGTGATATGGTGACGTCATTGTTGGGGGCGGTGTTGTTGTAAGACGGCCTACAAGCGGGCTAGGGGAAACCGGCCTTATCCCCTTTAGGGGCGCCGTCAAAAACAAAGATGTCACAATGACGTCACAAAAATCTCCCGCACCGCCGTACCGCGTCGGCTGCCGTATAAATTTAAATTCAATCTCTCTCCCGCTCGGCAGTGCCCGCTCGAGGGGAGTTGCCAACTGTGCCCATTTACCCAAATACCACTCAAGCGTGATGAGGGTGACGTCATTGTTTTTGTACGGGGGCCGTAAAGGGGGATAGGGGGAAACCCGGGTCTTTACCTCCCCGGGGTTTTGTGATACCCCCCCCCAATTTGATATTCGCCACCCCAATTGTGACAAAAAGGGGCCCCTTTTTGTCCACTATGTATCTTTTCTTACTATGTCGCTTTGGAAATACCGTTCCGCTGAGCCCTGCCACGCGTGGTCAAGGGAAAATTCCAAAAAAAAACGTGTCGTACTGCAATTATTTATGTATTCAGGCTATCTCGTTAAAATGGGGAGCGAAAACTATTATAACTAAGTTCTCATTATGTTTCAACGGGTTAAGGGTGCGCTTTTGACCTTTTGGGGAAAAACCGCCCTTTGAAATGGCTATCGTACGCGGGCATTTTGTGCATTGATACGGGGAAAACAATTTTAAAATAATTTCTATTCTAAATTGATTTATCCATGTTAACTTTCCCTCATCTAAATATATTTTTCCCTTTTTAGGGGTACCATTAAGGCTTGGATCCGATTCTCCATTACAAACCGCACCCTCTCTTGACGGTCAAGAGGCTTAGCAAGTTAAGGGGAAAGGCGTTGTTTTTAATATCATGCGAGCTCCCCAAAACTGGGGGGGAGGCCATGATCCCGGTTCATGCTGTCCTGCTGCCGTGTGCAATTAGGTACCATTCCCCTGACTGGAAAAGGGGGTGGGCGCCCTATCGGAAAAGGGAAAGGGACCCTCAGGGCTGCAAAAAATTTTCCCCCGGTATTTCACTGCTCAGCTACCAGGCGGGCTTGCCCTCTATTGCTGACACGAAATTCGCAGTCTCTGGTAACTCAAGACCTAGCATCTGGGTTCACGCCTGGTAAAGTCAAAAAACGGGCCGTATCCTACGCTTCGTGTCCTGGTGGGAACGCCGACTGAGTTTCGACAGGGACTTGCAGCCCATGTTGACTCAAGAAGGCGTTTTGACTCATGCATCGTGAGTCCTCTGGGACCTTCTGCGACTTCGAGGGATTTCCCGCAAGGCATTTGGTTTTTATAAAATGTCTTATTCTGGGACGGAGTCTGTAATTGGGGGGAGGTGTATCCCCTTCTTTCCTTAAAACAGGAGTGAGGAAGGGGGCTCCTTTTCCCATCCTTTTCCAACGCTTGTATGGACTGGGGTTTGGGCAAGGTGTAAAACAAAATGATTGTGGAGCATCCTCGGCAACCCCAAATCACTGATTTTTTTTGCCATGAGCAGAAATCTTTGTGAGTCGCTGGGGTCCTGGTGATGGCTCCGGGGCCTGCCAGGGAAAAGCCTTTGGGACTTGGGGTCTCCTGCTAAAGCCCAGGTCCAGTTTTTGGGAGATTTACTAGAGAAGCATACAGTCTTTTCTTGGTGTGGCGAGGACATTGAGATCTTGGAAAATTTTACATACCTTTGGGAGCGCGCCATAAAGACGCGGGTCACGTCGAAGTCTTACGAGGATTGGCTAGCCCACGGTGTTATGGATTGCTCGCGGGGAAAATTTTTGGGGTTGTCGGGACCTGGCAGAGGACAAAGATCCCGGATCTTTAGTCGCTTGTGATCCCTTCTTCTCTATGGTTGTGAACATGGACACTAAATAGTGACTTGAAAGACGATCAATGCCTTTGGTAATAAGTGTCTTTGCAAATCTGGGTACGCGGGATGATTACGTGTAAAATCAGCGATTGCCCGTAAACTAAATCGAGGCCTTTTACCTGCATAGTCCTCAGCCCCCAATTTCGGTATTGGGCATGTGGCATGCTCCCCTAAACTGATCCTTCCCTGGGGTTGTTTTTGTAGAGACAACCCGCGGGGAGGGGGCCAAGGGGCCCCAAAAGGCTCGTGGCGGGGGCAAGTTGATTTTCTTGTCGAGAGCTGTTTGGGTATGGAAAAGGACTGCATGGGAACTGCGCGGGTGCCCCCCGGGGAGTGGCGCTAGGGGGGGCGAGGCGCGCGCCCCCCGGCGTATCCCCCCCAATGATTGTTTGATTGATTGCGTTTATAATGTTGAAAAGGGCCCCCGGGACCGATGGCCGACGGACTTTTGGCCGCGGACATTTGGCCGGGACATTTGGCCGACGGACTTTTGGGCCCCGACGGACTTTTTCCCACGGCATTGGGCCCGAACGGATTTTTGGGCCCGCAACATTTGGCCGAACGACATTTGGCCAAAAGGATAGACATTAGGGCGAAAGCTAAAAAGGATAAAAAAAACAAAAAAGAAAAGAAAATCTTTATTGTACTGAAAAAATTTTAAAGGTTATTAATTGTAAAAATTTATTTAAAAAATGTACTAAAAATCATATCCCTTTAAAACATGTACTATATCATAAATATTTAAAGATTGTTGGCATTCTCTCAAAAAATCATTCTCTGATATTCATTATACTTTTCAGTGATAATTTTCAGCTTGAGTTTAATGACTGGTATTTCTTTTTGGGGCTTTTTTTACTCTACCCCTATTTTACCTCTCATTTGTAAACCCCCATCTGACTGCTCTTTTCTTAGTTTTGAAAACCAGACGGCAAAGATTGGGTGGGTAATTGTCATTCTCTGCTAAAATCTCTTCCATCCTTCAAAAGGGTTTTTTTGTCCGGGAATGCTTTTTTTGGTTTTTCTGTTGTGTTCCAAACTGAGTGCAAACGCTGGTCTTGCCGTCTTCCCACTTTGTATAACCCCAATCCTGGGCTTAAAAGTACCGAAAATCAAAAAGAAGTTCATCATTTTTTCTCTCTAGAATGAGACAATTTCATTGAAGCTTTCAACAACATCACTAACCGTAAAAATGTTAAAGTTTTGCAAAGACTTAACATCAGTGCATTTGTTGGGCCCTTTTAAAACCAAAAGCCTGAAATCCAAATTCTTGTATTTTTCCCCAAAACTGCCCAAAGTGAAAAAAAACATCCATATATGTTTGTGTTTGGGAAAAAAGCGAGAGCTATTAAGACCCCTTTTTTTCATAATCAAGGGTGATTGACAAGGGATTAAGCCCTGGTTTTACTAGTTTAAATGTTAAAATAAATCATAATTTGCTTGGTTTTGTGCCTGGCGATACAGTATACAAAGGGGAACATATGGCTCTCATCCACCTAACATTTTGTATACAGCTGAAAGCCTAATGGCGCAAAATAAAAATTCCATCACACAGCCAGTTGTCTTTCAAAAAAGAACTGAAAATTTTTTCGGGGCGTTGCAGAATTGCAGGTTGTCACTTTCAAAAATAATAAATTTTTCCCCTCTAATTGATTTCTTAATCGTCAAAAAAATTTTCTCCGTCTGGTGCTTCCGTTGTCTCACACCTTCTTGCCAGGTTTTTTTTTTTGGAAGAGCACCGTACTCAATGGGTACCCTAGTGCTGTTTTGTATTATAGTCGATTCACTTTCCTCTGACTGCTTGATCTTTCTTTAATTTTCTGCACTGTTTTTAAAGACAATTACGGGTGGCATCAACGGATTGAATGCTTAAAGGGCCCGGTTCCCATCAGCCCGCTTTTACGGCCGTCTTACAAAAACACCGCTCAACAAAGACGCCCCCATCATCACCCCTTAGTGGGATTTGTGGTAACTGGCACAGTTGGCAAATCCCCTCGAGCGGAACCGCCGAGCGGGAGAGTACTTGAATTTACTTTTTAGGGGGGCCGTACAGCGGTACGGCGGTGCGGGACTTTGTTTGACTCATTGTGACGTCTTTGTTGTTGTACGCGGCCGTACGCGGAGATGGGAACCGGCTTCACTTTTTTTCCTTAAACTTTGTCTTCTGTTTTTGTCGCCCTCCCCCTTCCTTTGCGTTCACATCGCCCGTATGTTATACTGTCTTTTTTTTTTATCAAAAATGTGGCAGCCATCAAGCAAAAATTTTCTTCCCCCCTCTTGCGTTGGTAGAATTTCCTGGCTGAAAAGGATTATATATATATATTAAAATATATTATATATATATTATTATATATAATATATATATATATATAAATTTTATATATATATATATATTTTAAAATATTATATATAATATAACTGGGGTTTATGAACGGAAGGAAGGGCACGTTTATAGTACCCTTTGGAAGCCCCCTCTCTGTCTGCCCCTGGCTTGTCTCTTACATACTGGAAGTGTTACTGTGGCGAACCAGCGAGTAAATAAAGCAGGCTTTTTCGGGTTTCGAAGCTTTGAGTAAGGGGTTCGAAAGGAGTGGGAAAAAAGGGGTTGGTGTAATTGCTACTCGGGCGAACCAGCGAAAAAGTACGTCAGGCTTGTTTGGGATTCGAAGTTTTAGTCGAGGCTTCTCTACGTTAGTTCTGCCAATGTCCGTTCGGCAAAAGTCCGTTCCGGCCAAATGTCTTTTGGCCAAAAGTCCCTTGGCTAATGTCCTCGGTGAAAAGTTCGTCGGCCAAATGTCCGTCGCCATCTGTCCCGGGCACGGGTTTATATTGTTGGAAAAGATTGAAAAAGGGAAAAATTTACCCTGGCCGTAAACTTTGCTCCTGCTCCGTTAAAAATGTTTTTTTTTATATGATACGGGCCCCATAGACTAAATGATCTTTTTCCCTATAAATTCCTTCCTATGTTCGATCTCCTTTATTTTTATTTAGCCTATCTCTGGGTTTGCTGATCAAACTGGCAATATTTTAAAAAAACTGAAAAATAATAATTTCTATAAAAATTATACAAACTTTTATAACAATTTTTAAAAGTTTTTAACGGCCCTAATATGTGGTACTGATATTGAATCTATGTATATTCCGTGTTAATTATATAAACAAAAGGGAAAATTTTCCCCCTCAATACGCACCAGGGGGCCCCCCGGGGGATTCCGTCAAGTTTCCGCTGCTTGTCCACTTTTGTAAAACTATATCAAGATAAACTATAACGTTGTTTCAAATTTTTTCACATAGAAAATTTAATTCTTCATATTTTGTACTTAATTTTCAACATAGTAATTTTCCCGTCTGAAATACACCAGCGGGCCTTCGGAGGGCTGACGGAGGTAAATTTGCCGCCGGCGGCCGCCGTTCGCCGCTCTACGGCCTACGTAGGCCCGCCGGTGATGGTTAGCTGGGTATTCTAAAGCTTTATTTGGCTCTAGTCAGACCTCACCTAGACTATGCGGTTCAGTTTTGGTCTCCATATTACAGGATGGATATAGCCTTGTTAGAATAGTGCAGAGAAGGATGACCAAATGATTCAGGGATCGTTAACTTTAGTTATGAGAAGTGATTGAAGCTATTAAAGTTACACTCACCGAGAGACGGGGCGATCTGATAGAAGTTTTTAAGTGGATAAAGGGATTTAATAAAGGAGAGAGAGGAAAAGTTCTTACGGCTATTAACCCGGGTAGAACAAGAAGTAGCAGATTCAAGCTGAAAAAGCGTAGCTTTAAAAAAGAAATAGGGAAAAACTGGTTCACAATAGGGTGGTGAATGATTGGAATGGACTCAGTAGACAGGTAGTTAGTGCGGAGTCATTATGGGACCTTTAAAAGGGGGCTGGATAGGTTTCATGGATGGGGATGAAAGGTGATGTATATAGGTAGTTGTAAGCCCGGTTCACACTTCACGTATTTGCTGGACGTAGTCTACGTGCATCTTGTCATCAGTGACTCACAGTACGTCACAGTGACGTCACCTTCCTGCCGGTGTAATGTGACACAGGCTCCCCGCGACCACCACATTGCTGAGCAGTGATGACGTCACTGACCTTGAAAGACGTGCGTCTCAGCTCACATTATTCGGAGCTACCAATTCTTTCTACGTGGCTGCGGGAGTGGCAGGGCGACGTCACTGTGACGTCACTGATCGCCACGCCCCGTAGACACGGACAACAAACGTGTAGTGTGATCCCCGCCATAGTAACAGGAAGTATACCACGTGTAGCCTCACGGTCTCTTGTAGCTTCTTTATTTTCTTATGTTCTTCTTATGTTCTTGTTAGAGTAGGGGTCTCACCATAAAGGTTGCACCGCTCGGGATTCGAACCCGGGACCTGCCGCATGCCGGGCGCTGTGCTTCCCGTTACACCACGGGAACCTCCTAGTGACAACCTACACATCTCCCCCCTAAGCTGCCTCCCGCAGGCCTGATCGGGGGATGTGCATCCACGATCCTACTCACTGCGCCATGTTAGAGTAGGGGGTCTCACCAATAATTTGCACCGCTCGGGATTCGAACCCGGGCCCTTCCGCATGCCGGGCGGCTGTGCTTCCCTTTACACCACGGGAACACTCCTAGTGACAACCCACAACAGTTCTTAAATTTTTGTTAGTAGTGTTACCATTCTGCTGTCTCTACGGAATCATATATCTGGCAGTGATGTCTGGGGGTGCTGCAGCTCTGCAGCCCTACGCCACGAGCCGCCATGATCCCCTACAACTATCCAATGCAAGGTAAAAAAATAACTATATTTGGCGTATTTTGTGACTACATTACAAAGCAGAATTTTACTTATTTAAGCTCTGCCCCTTATTTTTCTACTCTTTTGCGTGTACAGAAAAGGGACCAGATACACTCTCTCGAGTAAAAATTATACTTTTCTTGGGAAAATATACTCTTTTGGGTGTGGGGGGTCCTTTCAAGAGCCTGGCCAATCAGATCGCGCGCATGAGAAAGCTTATCAGACCTCCTCCCGTAAATGTTTCTGTTTTCCTTTAATTCTCATCCAATTCAACATTCATTACATGCGCACGACATCCCAAGGATACTGTATTTAATTAGGAGTAGGTAAGGATAGTAAGGAGTAGAGTAGGTGACTCTTAACAGGTAAGAAGTCACATATATCAAAATTCTCCAGCGACAATTTGGGAAAAATTTTTTCCAATCCCGCGAATCTTTAAATGCGTCCGAATCTTTGTTAAGACTTGGGGCACGCACGATAAACTTTTGTATTTTGGCCATAATACACTAAAACAAAAAAACCCATCTCTTTAGTAATAGTTATAATTACTTAACAATGCAAAGTAACTGGTACTTTTTTCATAACTACACAGGAATGTCACCCAAAAATGTACATAATAGATACGAACACTACTGTTATTTGAGGCACCTAGTCATGGGCTGGAAATGCTGACGCAGGGAGGATGGATGGGGGGAGGCGCCCTTGAGTGCCGGAACTGCTGACGGAGGGAGGAGGGATGGGGGGAGGGGCCCTTGAGTGCCGGTACTGCTGACGGGGATGGAGGGAGGCGCCCTAGCTTGATGCCGGGAAATGCTGACGGAGGGAGGAGGGATGGAGGGAGGGGCCCTTGATGCCGGAACTGATGACGAGGGAGAAGGGAAAGGGGCCCTTGAGTGGGCCGGAACTACTGACCCGGGGGAAGAAAGATGGAGGGAGGCGCCCTTGAGTGCCGAACTGCTGACGGAGGATGGAGGAGGCGCCCTAGATTGAGTGCCGGAACTGCTGACGGAGGGAGGAGGATGGAGGGAGGCGCCCTTGAGTGCCGGAACTGCTGACGGAGGGGGGAAAAGATGGGGGAGGCGCCTTGGGGTGCCGGAACTGCTGACGGAGGGATGGGGGGAGGCGCCCTAGCTTGAGTGCCGGAACTGCTGACGGGAGGGAGGAGGGATGGAGGGGGCGCCCTTGAGTGCCGGAACTGCTGACGGAGGGATGGAGGGAGGCGCCCTAGCTTGAGTGCCGGGAAATGCTGACGGAGGGAGGAGGGATGGAGGGAGGCGCCCTTGAGTGCCGGAAATGCTGACGGGGAGGAGGAGGCGCCCTTGAGTGCCGGAAATGCTGACGGAGGGAGAGGGACCCCTTGAGTGCCAGAGAATGAAGTGTACGACACTTTTTACGCCCGGCAATCTAGAAAGGGCTTTGGCAGCGCTACAATCGTATTTTGTTTATGGCAAGCAGGGCGGAGCTTAAATAAGTATAATTTCTGCTTTGTAATGTCGTCAAAAATACGCCCCTTTCCATGATCCAAGTAAAAAAAAAATCCGTGGAAGCACTGTTCCGATGGTTGACGCCAACTCAAGCTCATGCTCAAACCAGCAGCTGAAAATCCCGCTACACATCGTCGGAGCCACACACTGTCCTCTACCCAACACCATAGTGAAGTAAGATTTCATGTCATATGTTTGGGTCGGGCTGCCGTGAGGGTGATGGTGGAGGCGAGGTGATGTGTTACTTAAGTCGTGAAGGGTGGATGTTAGGGCCTTGCCTACCATAACGAAAAATAAAAGGGAATGTGTCCTGCGAAAGCAGTGAGGTTTGCAAATCGCAGCCTCGGGATTTTAAACTAACCGTCTTCGATATGGGATGGTATTGTACCGAAAAAAGACGGTATTTTGGTACTTACAAACAGTAATTGAGTAGGAGTTAAAAGTACACTTTTCCTATGTATTTTGATGTGTTAAGAATGATGGTCACATTCAAATCGTCAGAAATGCATAATTTTTGCAGTTATCCCCGCTTAAGGTTAGGCTTCTCAACCAACGTCCTGGTTAGGTTAGTGACTAGGGGGGTCTGGGGGTGCGCAGCCCGTCCAGTTATGCCAGGTTACGTAACCAATGTTCATGTATTGTATTGAAATTCAATTTTACCGTTGTAGTTCAAGTTTTGGTAAAATTTCGGTTGTGAGCTTAAACCGATTTTGAGGCCAAAACTTGGTTTTCTTGAATAGTTTTGATGTGTATTGAATGAATCTTGCACTCGTTCTTATCGGAAATAAATTTTTGTATACAGGTGTGGGGATATCCGCCCCGCCCCTCCCAGCCCTCCCGCAAACCTTGTTCGGTTATAATGGACGAGAACTTCCTTGTTCCGCTTCTCACTGCCGTAGTATTCATAGTTTTGGAAATACTTTGGAACTCATCCTTCCGGCTTTGACTGAAATGAACTACCGCACTGTATTGTATGCTTATTGTACTTCACATCTGTAAAGGTTCCAGCGTGCGCTCAGCCTTGGTTAACCCACACGGCCGCTATGAAATATGAGGTGCCTCAAAATTTTTAAAGTCCAGTTAGGTTAGGTTAGGTTAGGTATACTTTGTGGTTAAGGTTAGGTTAGGTTAGGTTAGGTATACTTTGTGGTTAAGGTTAGGTATACTTTGTGGTTAAGGTTAGGTTAGGTTAGGTATACTTTGTGGTTACGGTTAGGTATACTTTGTGGTTAAGGTTAGGTATACTTTGTGGTTAAGGTTAGGTTAGGTATACTTTGTGGTTAAGTTTAGGTTAGGTTCGGTTAGGTATACTTTGTGGTTAAGGTTAGGTTAGGTTAGCTATACTTTGTGGTTAAGGTTAGGTTAGGTTGGTATACTTTGTGGTTAAGGTTAGGTTAGGTTAGGTTAGGTATATTTTTGTGGTTAAGGTTAGGTTAGGTTAGATTGTTACATATATGACTTTGATGATTTTTTGGGGAGCCATAAATCACTTATATTTGCTTCCCCCACCCAAAACCCCGTATTCCCGCCATTCCCCAGGCTTGTTGGCTATAGGGGGAAGAAAAAAAAGATAGGGTAAGGACTTCTTCCAAAGTTTTACCATTATTTAATTGCGCCATGGGAAATGGGGTTTAAAATACTCAGAATGAAGAAATATACACGATGATAAGAGTAGGTAAGAATCCTAGGACTTTTGAAAGCCACTACCGAACTGATACCAAGATGGTAAAAAGATTTAACGAGAGATTTTTTCCAGGAATAGGGAAGTAATTCACTTAGACTTTTATAGATTATATATTTTTTATATATTATCAGCCTTATGGGTTAATATGGACGAGAACTTCGCGTCGCTACCGACCTTACAGGTGGTGGGGGCGGTGACGGGTGGTGGCTGAGGGTGCGGAGTCAGCTGTGTCGTCTTCCTCACTTCTGATGCCATCCTCTCCCTCCTCTTCCTCCAAACTTTTTCACCTCTTCCTCTGTGTCTGTAGCCTGCAGAAGTTTGTTGATAACAGCAGCGTTTGTAAAACATTTTGATATTGCAAATTACCTCTTGGTCCAGCAGCTGTAGGAATGAGGTGGTGTTTGGGCGGAATAATTCAGCCTCAACACGCTTGTGCCTCAAAATTTCAATTGTGTTGTAAAAATATATGTGGCAACGTCATGAGGATCCAAGCTTCTCGCCAACACATAAATCAAGACGGGAAAGGCACGTACAACGTACGCCATTAACACCTGACGTGCAAACACGAATGGTGTACATGGTACGCCGTTAACGCTGTATGCGTTAAACTATACATAGAGCTGTATACAGGACTCAGAAGGCTTCTATTCTGAGTGTGAGGTGGTGTCCGGGCGGACACATTTTTCAAGAGGCGGACTTACTGAATGATTGTCCGGTAGCAGATAGAGTCCGTTAAATTAAGGGTTGAGTGTATGCAAATTCGGTGATTTAAGCCGTGAATTTTAGATCTCCAGTGTACAGTCGGCGCATCTCGACGTGATCGCGTGAAACACAATTGTGCTGCACGACTTCAACTGATAATAATAACCAAACTGCATGACAGAATGCGATGAAAATACATTTCAATACTTATCAACTAACCTTTTATTTACTTATGGGGTATCCTTTACATTTTCGCACTTCCAATGCACAACTGGGGAGAGAGTCCGCGAGTTTCTTCACAGTTTCCCTGGATATATCGCTCCATGCGCAACGAGTGCAGCCTACCAAACCCTCTTGCCTTTGGGGTCACTAACTCTAAATAAATATTAATCTGTCCATAAGATTCATCTCCACTCATCTACAGTCCATGAGCTGTATTTGTGTGCAAAACAGGGTTGTTTGATTTAAATCAAGTTGATTTTAATCACTGATCTAATCATGATTTAAATAAAATGATTTTTTTTAATCACTGATTTAAATCATAACCTTATCATTATTTGGAAACGAGAGGGGGAAAAGAAGGAAAATTAAGCAAATGGTCTTTATGAACACCAATTTTATCATTGTAGTATACTTATATCATAATGAGACACAATGAGTGGTGCGGGGAATCCACTGTGGCACTTTTAGATAGCAAATTGCCATGTGGCTGTTTTTAATGAGTGGTGCGGGGGAATCCACTGTGGACTTTTAGATAGCAAATGCCATGTGGCTGTTTTTAATGATGGTGCGGGGGAATCATCCACTGTGGCACTTTTAGATAGCAAATTGCCATGTGGCTGTTTTCACAGCAGATTTTTTTTTTCTCTATTATATATAATTTTTTTTGTACTGTACAAAAAGCCACACTACTATAACCAAAGTTAAATGTGCATGTTACTTTTGTTTATAAATAGCCAAAGTGATATTAACCAAAGTTTAATATGCATTATGATTAATTAATTATTATCAAACAAAAAATATAATTCTCTTGTTTAACCGCCGAAGTAATTATTACTACAACAAAAATCCCATTGAATCCGATTGACTTCCCATTGGGAAGTCAAGTAGCAAGGATGACTATGAAAAATTAGGCCGAACAGTATGATGTAGCAAATCAGGCACTATTTTGTGTTACAAAGGCCTATTGATGTGAAAACGTCCATCACAGAAATAGAAAATATGTAAATTCATCTGTATATCATGTTATATGCATTTTTTATTCACTTATTCTTTCTCTTTTTAGTTATAGATATGCTAAATAATATCCTGTAGTAGTTAGATTTCATGTAGAACATCAAATTAATAAAAAATAAAAAATATATGTAAATCAATAAATTGGATTATTTTTTTTCTTAAATAAAAAAAATAAAAAGCAAATGTGCAAAAGCTCGCCTCAACACTGCACATATACCGTCACAAGTCATTATATTACCCATTTGGTACATTTTCGTTATTGGACACCACTGATTTGTAGGTAGAGTCTTTGCTTACCTGAAATTTTTTTGTGTGTATTGATTTAATCGGGTAAAATTCTAGAGTCCTATCCCGCCCTTATTAGTGTTTTTTTTTTCTCTCCAGACCTTCACAGATCCCTTCACATACCTCTAAAACGTATTATGAAGTGGGGGAGAGATACCCCCCAACCAGCCTAAACAACTCCCCCTTGGAACTAAAAAAAAAAGTTAATCGCTATAAGCTAACCTACCTCTTTAGCGAGCACACCCCCTAAAAAGAAAATACTAACCTAACCTCAATAAAACTTAACCTAACCCTGGTAAAATTTTCAAGTCCTTTCCCGCCTTTAGATCTCGCATGGAGATTATTGGCAAGGGTAGGTTAGGTTATAGTGAGGTTAGGTTTAGTACTATTTTGGTAATTGATACCTCCAACCAGGATTGAGTATGAGGTTAGAAGTGCTCTTTTCCCATGTATTTTTATGTATTAAGAATGATAGTCACATTAAAAATCGTCGGATGTATACATTTACAACTCGTCCATGTATTGTATTAAGCAGCAGTTTTTCCATTGTAAAGGTTTAACGAGAGATTTTTACAAGAATAAGTAGGTAATTCCCTGTACACTATCAATTATATATTTTTATGTATTTTCAGCCTTATATCATCCCATAAGAGTTTTACCGGATATATTTTACGTCATCCACATAATCTACTACCCCGATAAAACTAAAACTCCTTTCCACTTCCCCGCCCGCATTCCCGACGGGTCCCTAGGATTGTTAGGTAGGAGGTGGATAAATGCAAATGAGGCATTTCGGACAATTTTTAATGTTACCATCATTCTTAACACATCAAAATGTATAGAAAACGAGCACGCTCCATCTCGTTACTCTTATTTTAACTAACCTACCGTTTCTGGCTGAAATAACATTCAGCTATGTAAGTACATTTTTTAGCTTTTTAGTGCTCAATATCGAAATTATACCCACCATTTAGTGTGTCCAGAAATGCATTTATCTAAAGCAGCTACATGTCCAATTTATTTGCCCATTTGTATTCCTGTATACATTCCTGCCTTATGCCTTGATACAGATACCCAAAGGGACAACTGTATCTACAAATCACCATGTATTATTGGTATACTATTGAAATCCATCAGTATTTTCGCATAGAAATGTTTTGGTGGTAATCATATATATCACTTCTTTAGAGGCAACTATGATAGCCACCCCAGTGGGCCACAGGGTAAGCTAAGCATTTGATGAATGCCGTTGACAGGATATGAATGACCCCACTAAAGGGGTCCTTTAAAAAACTTTTCAGTCCTGCGTACACGGGATCAAGGATATTAGAAAGATATATAATATCCTTGCACGGATGGACTGCCAAGTATAAACAACTGTGCGCGCCACCCTGCAGTTGCCGCTCCGAACAAAAATCATATTTGCCCTCTGATATCACATTTTGGTCCATATCTTTCATCACAAGTTCATATTACCTTCCATTTACGTTGTTAAAATATGAACTTCAACCATATATACGGTAACACTGACAATTATTATAATTTAAAAGGTCCTCTCCCTTTTTCACTATCCTGTTTTCCCTACTTTGAAACATGTTTACTTAAGTTTTACTTTAAAATTTTTTACTTAGCGGCACTGCATAAGCTGGAAGGTACACTTAACCAGTTTGCTCAGTAAAGTACTCCCGCACAGGAACTAAATGTAAGTCCTCTTACACTTAAGTATTATTTGATTATGTCGGCCCAGAGGACTAAAGTCAATTATCGACCCGTAAGTCTAACGTCAGCGGTTTGGTAAATTATTTGAATCTATTATTGCAAAAAACATTAGAGAGCACTTAGATAAACATAGTTTGATCATGATTCACAACATGGGTTCACCAGGGTAGGTCATGTCTCACCAATTTATTGATATAGGAAAGTTTTATGAGACGGCCGATAATGATTAAGGATTATGATATATTTACTTCGACTTTAGTAAGGCATTTAAAAAAAGTACCACACGGCGACTCTTAAATAAGGTTAAAGGCTCATGGAATAGATGGGAAGGTTCTTTGTTGGATCAGAGCTTGGCTAAGTAATAGGCAACAAAGGGTTACAATTAATGGTTCTAAATCTGAATGGGGACAGGTGACAAGTGGAGTTCCACAATGGTCTGTTTTGGGTCCATTACTATTTTTGATTTACATCAACGACTTGGATAGTGGGATTAGCAGTGATATCAGCAAGTTTGCTGATGATACTAAGGTAGGTAGGATTATTGGACCACAGTCTGATGTAAACATATTGCAGGGAGACTTAGATAAACTTAATGAGTGGGCAGTCAGATGGCAGATGGAATTTAATAATGATAAGTGCAGCGTTTGAATGTTGGTAGAAAGAGCCCTGGTAATAGATACACCATACGCAATGTATCGCTGAAAAGATCAGAAGGTGAAAAAGATCTTGGAGTGAGGGTGAACCCAGACCTCCGACCTAGGAAACAATGTATTGAAGCTAGAAATAGAGCTAATAGAGTGTTAGGATTCATTACCAGAAGTGTTAAAAGTAGAAGTGCGGAAGTTATTCTAAAGCTTTATTTGGCTCTAGTCAGACCTCACCTAGACTATGCAGTTCAGTTTTGGTCTCCATATTACAGGATGGATATAGCCTTGTTAGAATCAGTGCAGAGAGGGATGACCAAAATGATACAAGGAATGCGTAACTTTATTTATGAGAAGAGATTGAAGTTATTAAAGTTACACTCACTCGAGAGACGAAGAGTAAGGGGCGATCTGATAGAAGTTTTTAAGTGGATTAAGGGACTTAATAAAGGAGAGGTAGGAAAAGTTCTTACAGCTTTTAACCAGGGTAGAACAAGAAGTAATGGATTCAAGCTGGAAGGGCATAGATTTAGAAAGGAAATAGGGAAAAACTGGTTCACAAATAGGGTGGTGAATGACTGGAATGGACTCAGTAGACAGGTAGTTAGTGCGGAGTCATTGGGGAGCTTTAAAGAGGGGCTGGACAAGTTCATGGATGGGGAGGAAAGGTGGATGTAGGTAGTGTTAGGTGACAGGAGCTACCACGTGTAGGCCTCACGGCCTCTTGTAGCTTCCTTATTTTCTTATGTTCTTATGAGAAGGCACACGTCCCCCCCCAGTCAAGCATAATTAAAACTGACCGTTATTGTCAATCAAAGCAACGGCTGAGAACTTGAGAAAGTTGCCATATAGTAATTTTTCTCACGCGGCTTATGTGGTAGATACAGTAAAAGCCTTATAACTCGGCACGATAGGGGCTCTGGTCCTTGCCGAGTTATTCAATGTGCCGAGTTATGCAATGTCCTTCTCTGATATGGTAAAAAAAAAAAAAAAAAAAAAGTACATTAAAAGCATAAACACTACACTTACCAGTGAACGGTAAGTGAGTGTAAGCGAAGAGATGCAGTTATAACATCAATATGCCGAGATACATTATTATTTGCCGATCTTCTGTTTACATGTTCACACAAGAAGGTGTGAGGGCATGATATGCCGAGTGAAAACCATGAGATGCAGTTTAGGTGAGGCGTGTCATGGGCAGGGCCGAGTGAGGAGGAGGCAAGACAAACGCAGGTGTAGCTGTCAGCGTGTGCGAGCCATAACTGCACGGTTTATTTTCTCAAGGTATGGAGTAAACACGAATATGAACCATGAAGCCCTAAACTGAATCCCCGAACACAATGACAAACAAAGCTTCGAACTGAAGCATCAAACCATTACATCTCCCTTCTCAATTTTAAAAGAAGTACATAAAACATTCAATAAAGTATGCCTACGACTAAGAAATCAAAATACTTTAGGTTTGAAGCTCAAAATATAGCGAACACAAAATCTATCTTGAAACTTGAATCCCCTTAAAACATGCAATGCAAAGGTTTAAACATAAGTGAACCATACATAAAAATTAATACTGTAGACGTTCTGGAGGGCGGCTGATACGACTCGAGCATGTCCTTACAGGGTCAGGACGGATCATCTGGGCGGTGCGGCGTAAAGGCATCGCTTCCCTCTGCCACGCGGGAGGCGTGTGCATCCTGTCCTCTATTGCCGTTTCGCCGTCACTCGTCTCGGGTGGATTGACTTCCCTTGCAGGCTTTGGTTGTACGATGTATGATGCAGGGGTGTGATGCTTATCTACGACTGTAGCGGGCTGCCACTCGTTTGCTCTCGCATTACGGACCAATACAGGATCCCCAACATCGAACGCCCGTACAGGCGTATGACGTTGAAAGCGCGCGTTAAAGTTGAGTCGTTGTTGTTCCCGGCGCCGCTCGAGCTGCTCACGGTGGTTCGGCTGCCCACCACAGGCGCGCCGCGGAAGGGTGTCCACCTTCCTCCCGAGCAGCATCTCGGCAGGTGTGCGTCCAAGGGCGTGCTTCTAAGCGAGCGTAATTCTCTATAAAATGCGTCGTTGCCATTACTTTTTTTTAATAAATCTTTCACGATCCGTACCTGACGTTCAGCGATGCCGTTGCTCTGTGGGTGTAGCGGCGAGGATGTGGTGTGCCGGAACTCAAATCTTGCGGCAAAGTTGGCAAACTCACGGCTGTCAAATTGCGGTCTGTTGTCTGAGTAGAGGGTTGTTGGCGAGCCATGTTCTGCGAATAGCTGCATCAGTATCTCTATTACGTCGCGGCTGGTCGTCCCTGTCAATTTATATACAAATACATAGGAGGAATAATGATCAACTACAAGAATATAATTATGACTGTTGTAGTAAAACAGGTCTGTACTGA
This sequence comes from Chionoecetes opilio, assembly GCA_016584305.1. Taxonomy (NCBI): domain Eukaryota; kingdom Metazoa; phylum Arthropoda; class Malacostraca; order Decapoda; family Majidae; genus Chionoecetes; species Chionoecetes opilio. The sequence continues at coordinate 73,536 of JACEEZ010009144.1, forward strand.
CATCTTGCCACAGCCCCTGGGGTACTGGATGCTGGTGATCCGGCGTTAGCTCCATGCAGTCGTTTGCTGGGCGGGTGAACTGGCAGGGTTGGCAGGCGTTTACTTTACTCTCGATGTCGTTACGCATCCCGGGCCAATACACGGCGTCCTTGGCACGGAGTTCCATTTTCACACGCCCATGGTGACCATCATGGAGCTTATCGATGTACCACGCACGTAGTAGCTTCGGTATGACGGCCGCATTCCCCTTCAGTATGACGCCGTCATCTATCACCAACGAGTCCCTAACACTCCAGTAGTCGCGTATCTGTGGGTTCGACTGGCACCGCCGATCCGGCCATCCATCCACAATAATGCGTCGCACCAGTGATAGTACCTCGTCACTTGCTGTTGCGCGCCGTAGCTCCTCTAGTCGCTCCGGTGAGAAGTGAAGAAGGTCGACACGCACTTCCATGTTCATCGGGACGGGCACCCCACGGTCGGCAGGGAGGCGTGAAAGTGCGTCCGAAGCGAGCATCATACGGCCTGGCTTGTACCGCACGGTGACATCGTATTCCAAGAGCCGTAGTAGCATGCGCTGCAACCGAGCTGGGGCACTATTTAATGACTTTTGGGTGACCATTTCAAGGGGTTTATGGTCCGTTGTCACAGTGAATGGCCGACCGTATAGGTAGGTGCGAAATCGCTCACATCCGAAGACGACCGCCAGCATCTCACGTTCTATATTTGCGTATCGTTGTTCCGTCTCTGTGAGGCTTTTAGATGCGTAGCACACCGGCCGCCCATCCTGCTGCAAAACGGCACCGATAGCGATACTCGATGCGTCCACCTCGACGTTAACAGGTAACTCTGGGCGGTAATGAAACAGTGTTGTCTCAGCTGATATGGTGCTTTTTAACATTTCGAAGTCAGACTGATGCTCGTGAGACCATTGGTAGATTGCATCTTCTTTGAGCAGTTGCCGCAGGCGATGTGTTAAGTCTGAGAATCGTGGGATGTAACTTGAAACGTAGGTGCACAGGCCAAGAAATGAACGTAGTTCCTGCGCTGTTGTTGGTGCCGTTAGTGACTGAATAGCTGATATTTTTGAGGAGTCTGGTGAAACTCCTGACGAGTGGTAGCAGTGTCCGAAGAAAGTCACTTCCTTCAGCCCTACGTGACACTTAGAAAAGTTTAACACAAGCCCACGCTCTCGTGCTCTCATCATTAACTGGTGTAGCCGTTGGTCGTGCTCGATTTGGTCCTTCCCGTGAACACAAATGTCGTCTGCAATGCTGATTACCCCACTCAACCCGTTCAGTATTTCGTCCATTTTCTTCTGAAATACATCTTGAGAGCCACACCACCCAAACGGCATCCTTATAAAGCGGTACCTTCCAAACGGTGTGTTGAAGGTCGTGGCTTTACTAGACTCTTCGTCGAGCACTACACACCAATACCCGGAGAGTGCATCCAATTTCGTGAACAAGGTGGAGCCGGATAACTGGTGTGTGACTTCTTCCGGGGTTATTAAGCGGTGATGAGGCCGTTTGGTGGCTCTATCAGGTCTTTGGGTTCAAGACACACACGTAATGAGCCGTTAGCTTTTCGAGCGACGACGAGGCTAGAAACCCACTCTGTTGGTTCATCCATTTTTGCTATCACTCCTAATTTCAGCATGCGATCCAATTCCTTTTCCAAGTCCTTACGAAGGTGTATGGGGCATTTTCGTGGGGCGTGAACGACAGGCCGGACACTTGGGTCCAACTCTATGTGTGCAGTACCATTGAACTGGCCAAGACCCTCGAAACAGTCGGGGTAGAGTTGGCGTAGGTATTCAGTTGTTCTAATTGGCTCGTTTAACTGATGTGTGACAGCCGCCATTTTATGCGGTGCCGGATTCTTAGCGTCGTGAGTATGGATAGTGACCACACCAAGCTGTTCACACGTCGGCAGGCCAAGTATAATAGGGCTGTCTGTTTCAACGACATAAAATTTTGTCACACACTCACAGGAGCCATGCTGTATGTTCATGGTTACAGAGCCATGGTGAGGTATCTGGTAGTCATTGTAGGCTGAAATCCGTATGTTCTCCTTCTGCAGCGATAATCCTGGCGGCAACATTTTATAGCAGCGTAAGGGTAGTATGTTACCATCTGCACCTGTATCAATCTTGGCGTGCATACTGTGGCTGCCTGGCTGCCTGGGGATGGTAACATGGACGTCAACAAATGCCTCTTTTCTTACCCCCATGGTTGTGTTGCTGCATATGCGGACAGAATCGAACATCAACTGTTCCTCATCACTTACAGCTGTGGCCAATACTTCATGGATGGCTCGGTGAGGCTGTGGTCTGCGTATCACGTTTCGATACTCACGATGGGATGGTGGCGGAGGCACAGAAGGGAAGGACTGTTCACGGTTTTGATACCGCTTCCCCCGACACACGGCTGCCCAATGTCCCATCTTCCCACAATAACTGCAAATTGATCTGCGAGCAGGGCACTGGGAGCGATCGTAACCGTGAGTTCGGTCACAGTATGAACAATCCATTTGTGCTGCTGCCTGCGGACCACCACGATTCACTGTTGAGGTTCGAACAGCATTAATTTGAGGCTTTTCACTTACGAACTGCCATGTGGGCTTTGTTGGCCTCGAATGTACGACACAAGTCAATGGCGTTATCTAAGGTGAACTTTTTGTCCTTAGCTAGCAGTTTTTCCTGCACTTTCTCGTGTGTAGCACCGGCTATTAACTGTTCAAGAATTCTTTCACACTTAGAGCTCCCAAATTTACACTTGTCGGCTTGTATCCGCAGACGTGCGATAAAGTTGTCGTGGGACTCACTTTCATGTTGCTTCAGCTTCGTCAAGTTGTAACGAGCCAGACGAAAGTTTGTTTTCGGTGCACAGTGGGTCTCAAAACGATCGAGGATACACTTCACTTCCTTTTTCTGTTTTTCCGTTAAACTAAATGTTTCCAATAGTTCTATTCCAACAGGCCCGAGCCACAGCATAAGGTACGAAGCTTTAGCCTCCTCGTTTTGTTCCGCAAGCGGCCCATTGAAGACGTGGTTCACATAGTTGCGAAAGCGCCGGAAAGCCGTGGGCATGTCCTCAGCGTCCCAGTCGAGTGCTGGCATGGTGATGCCCGTCATGCCACTCATGGCTGCAGTGATTTAATTGTACGTCACTGACAGCAGCGTGGGGACTCCTCTAGCTGCCACCATGTCATGGGCAGGGCCGAGTGAGGAGGAGGCAAGACAAACGCAGGTGTAGCTGTCAGCGTGTGCGAGCCATAACTGCACGGTTTATTTTCTCAAGGTATGGAGTAAACACGAATATGAACCATGAAGCCCTAAACTGAATCCCCGAACACAATGACAAACAAAGCTTCGAACTGAAGCATCAAACCATTACAAGGCGGTAGCAGAGTGGTTAGCGTCACCGGGTGGCGTTCTCGAAGACCCGAGTTCGATCCCGAGTGAGACCCATAAATCCACTTGAAATCTTTCTGCACCGTCGAGTGGCCTAAGAACACCCACATGCCCTGTCCATTAACTCCACCTTCGACTGTGAGTGCATGGGAGGACACAGGGGGCGGCATGAGCCTCTAATCACAGGCGTCAGTCCAGGGCTGGATTAACGGGGGGGCTACCGGGGCTCTAGCCCCAGGGCCCCCACCAAATGGGCCCCCACCATATGTATATTAGCTTTAAGCAGTAATATTAAAAACATTGGCTAGTTACAAAACCAAAAAATATTTGCCTGTCTCTGTTTCATCCTTTATCTCTGAATACCAGTCTATGCATTAATAGTTCTTTGCCAAACATAGGCCTCAAAATACCCACAAAAGTGCTTAATTTTTGTGCGAATATAGGGCCCCCACAAAAGCTGAGCCCCAGGGCCCCCATAGCTCTTGATCCGGCCCTGGGCGTCACTATAATAATCTTGCCTGCGCCACCACGGGCGAGGGCCAACCAAAAAAAAAAAAAAAAAAAAAAAAAAAAACTGTCTTTGCCATGCCGAGTTATATCAAAAATTCCGAGTTATAAGGCTTTTACTTAGTGACAAAAAATGTTGTCTTTGCCATGCCGAGTTATATCAAATTCCGAGTTATACAGTGCCGAGTTATAAGGCTTTTACTGTAATGACAAAAAAATAGTCACGCAAGTTGGCCACGCACGGCCCACCGCGATCACATCGAGATGCGCCGACTGTACAGGCAGTATAAGCCCGAGAGGGTCAAAAGAGCAACTAGAAACAATGGTGGTGGTTAAAAAAAAAAAAAGTAGGATTACTGTAATGTAACAGCAGTAAATACATACACTATCTGGGTGAAAAGTAGCACTGCAGTAAACCCTCTCTAATTCGAACCTGTATAGTTTGAACTTCGGATAATTCTATCTGTTTCAGGCAGGGTTGTTTGATTTAAATAAAGTTGATTTTAATCACTGATTTAAATCATAACCTTATCATTATTTGAAAACGAGAGGGGAAAGAAGGAAAATTAAGCAAATGGGCTTTAGGAACACCAATTTTATCATTATAGTATAATTATATCATAATGAGACACAATGAGTGGTGCGGGGGAATCCACTGTGGCACTTTTAGATAGCAAATTGCCATGTGGCTGTTTTCACAGCAGAAATATTTTTGTTGTACTGTACAAAAAGCCACACTACTATAACCAAAAGTTGATTGTGCATGTTACTTTTGTTTATAAAAAGCCAGTGATATTAACCAAAGTTTAATATGCATTATGATTAATTATATTATCAAACAAAAAACTATAATTCTCTTGTTTAACCGCCGAAGTAATTATTACTAGAACAAAAATCCCATTGAATCCTATGAGCTATGACTATGAACAATTAGGCCGAACAGTGTGATATAGCAAAATCAAGCAATATTTTGTGTAGCTGACTCATCACAGACAGAATGATGACCTTTCATATGCCAGCTAGGAGGTTATTACCGGAGGTCAAATTAATAATCATTTGGTGTGTCTTGAGGGGGGGGGGTAATGCTTGCAGGACAGTAGGACCGCCCACTCGATCCCCCAGCCAATAGCAACCACGAATGGGACAGGGCCAGTCTGGATGTGTTTTCGCGAGCGTCAGTGCAGCCTGGGCCAGCTCTTAGTATATTTATACCGATGATTAGGGTGCCAATAGCGCATATGGGTAAATTTAAAACTTGATATTTTTTAACGGCCCTTGGTGGGATACTGTGCAATAATGAGAAAACCTCTCATGCAAAATTTGAAGCGAATCGGTTTATATTTAGAGGTGGCGCAAGTGAATTGAAACATGTACTATGTGTACTATGTGATTATACCAGATACCTGTACCGAAGTCTGAAAGGCTAGGGTTCTAAATCACCCATTTCTTTTTCAGAATGGCTCATTCACGCACAGCTACGACTGTTTGGCTGGTGGACAGCCAAACCCCGACCCCATCCTCGGAGCCAAAACTCCCCTCACGTGGCGACGTGCTCAAGCGGGCTTTCTACTTCCACAACGTGGTAAAGAAAACCGTCGCCACCAGCGCCGCGGCCACTGTCCCAAGAGGTGCAAAGGGTTCTGGGAGACCGCAAGGATCCCAACGATGACGGCAAAAAGTGCCGTTCGCAAGGTGGAGGTCTTGTTCAAGGACTGGAAGGCGCTCGTGAAGAGCGACAAACAAGATGAAGGAGGAAGAGTTTCAAGAGGCCCTCTGCGACCTCTTCGACGTCGCCCACGCCGACGCGATGACCCTGATGACGATCCCGAGTTCCTAGTGGTGCAACGCGAAAAGGGTCGCCGAGGGATCATGCAGGGAGCTGACAGGGTGCTGGAGCGCCGAGTTCAGCGCCGGGAGATGACAGTAGCGGCAGAGAAGCGATCACGAGCAGCCTCGACGTCGCAGCTGGACGAACGCGCAGTGCTCGCGTCCTCCTCCCGGTTGAGTCCAGTCCGGCACGCGGCAGGGCGGCTGCTACCGCTGAGCCGACCGGTGCAAGCCCTCCGAAGCGACGAGCGCGGGGGTCACAGGTCGTGCTCTCCCAGGAGTTAGCGAGCGCCCTCGACCGGACCGGCGTAAGCGACCGCAAAGCGCTCCGCATCGTCGCGGCGACCGCCAGTAGCCTCAGCCACAATCCTCAGGAGCTGATCCTGAATGCCGAGAGCATCCGGCAGGCTCGCGCTGGCTACCGGTCCCAGCTGGCCGTGGAAGTCAAGACAACCTTCGTCCCTGACACGCCTCTTACCGTTCACTGGGACGGGAAGATCCTTGCCGGATTGCGACGGTACGGCCGGATGTATCGCTGGGTATCCTCTCTCCGGCGACGGCGTCCAGAAGCTCATCGGCGTTCCCAAGCTGGCAAGTGGGCCCTGGAGAGGCGATGGCGAGCGCCGTGGCTGAAGCGCTCGACGACTGGGGGCTCGCAGAGCGTGTGGTGGCTATGTCGTTCGATACGACCGCCGCCAACACTGGAGCCCTCGCCGGTGCCTGCACCCTGCTGGAGCAGAAGCTTGGTCGGCGTCTGCTAAGCCTCGCCTGCCGGCACCATGTACACGAGCTGGTGCTGGAGAAGACGTTTCTCTATCTGCATGGGGCCGTCGTCGGGTCCCTGACATCGGCGTCTTCAACCGATTCAAGAACAGTGGGCTTTCATCGACCAGACCCAGCCGAGCTGCCAACGCCCGACCGAGCTGCCGCCCACCCTCCTGAACAAGTGGGACATACTTCTGCAGGAGTGGGCCGCGCTGTTCAACACCAGCCACCCGCGGGACGACTACAAGGAGATGCTGGAGCTCTTCTCGTCCTGCTGGGTGGCGAGGGCGACGTCCCGAAGGTGAAGTTCCGGCGACCGGGCCCATGCACCGCGCGCGCTGGATGGCCGCGTGCCATCTATGCGGCGAAGATTACGCTGTTTTCGCCGCCCAACTGGGGGAGCTCCTGCTCGCCGCGCGAGCTGTCCCAGCCTCCGCCGGTTCACCTTCTTCGTTGCTGAGGTCTACGTGACTCGCTGGTTTCGAGGGGCCCCGTGGCCGCCTTTGTGCCGGCGAATGACTTGAAACTGGCCGCCGACCTCCGCGACTTTTCCATGACGCTGAGATCGGCAAGGCTGTTTTGAAGACCTTCTCCCGGCACTTCTGGTACCTGAGCGGGGCCACTGGTCGCCATGGCTCTCTTCGATCACCGCTTGCCAACCGCCGAGAAGAAGGCGCTGGCGGAAGCGATGCAGCGGGAAAAAGGATCCGAGGAACCGCCGAAGCGCATCACCGTCTCCGAAGCCCGCCTTGCCTCGTCCACGCTAGCGTCGTTCGGAAGCCTGGCGTCTGGCGCCCCCTCGACGCCGTCGGAGCGGAGAGGGCGTTTTCCCCTCAAGGAGCCGAGGAGGGGTGGCCGAGTGACACGGGGTTCGTCGCGGCGTCTCGTTGCGAGCCTGCACGTCACCAACGACACGGCGGAGTGAGGGTGGCGCTGTTCCAGTCCTTTCAACCTCAGCCTGACGAGAAACGAGGATCAGCGCCAATTCCTCTTGCAGGTCGTCGAGAGGCACCGTCGACAACAGCCAGGAACATCGAAGGCTTCCCTTCCCCGGCCAAGCGGAAGACAATGAGTGGCTTGGACAACCATGATACCCCCCGCCCTTAGAGGGGCTAATACTCGCTTTGAAGAGCGAGGGGGACCAGCAGCCCAGCTGGAGGAAGGGGAGGTCTCAAAAAGCTTCAATATTGCCAACAAACACCCCAGAGACGATGTCCTTCCTTGTAGTCCCTATCGGAGTCTATAGGGGGAACAATCAATCGACTTGCGCCACCTTTAAATATACTTCGATTGCGCTCAAATTTTACACACGCTGTTTTCTCACTACTCCACAGTATTCCACTAAGGGCCGTTCAAAAAATGAAACTTTCGTTTTTTATTGGCACCCTACCGATGATAGATATAAATATACTAAGTGGGTATAATTATACTAAGTGCCAGCCTAGACCGGCCTGGCAAACGTCGCGAAAACACGCTTATAGACATAGGCCTATTGATGTGAAAATGTCCATCACAAATAGAAAATATGTAAATTCATCTGTATTTCATGTTATATGCATTTTTAATTCACTTATTCTATCTCTTTTTAGTTATAAATATGCTAAATGATATCATGTAGTAGTTAGATTTCATGTAGAACATCAAATTAATTTAAAAAAAAATAGAATTAAATAAAATAAATCTGATTTAAATCAAATAAATTGAATTTTTTTGATTTTGTCTTAAAAAAATTAAAAATCAACCCTGTTTCAGGCCCAGTTACAATTTTTCAACAACTTTCCATAATCCGAACTGAAGTTCAAATTGTCCGCACATTGTTCGAATTGTCGGAGTTTTCTGCAGCATTTTCCACCTCCTCTGTGCCATCCACTTCGTCAGCCAGCCTCCACATTGCCTCTGACACATTAAGCACCTCAAGCACTGAAGACTTTACCTTACAAATCCCCAAAGTGACACCACTTGTGTTCAGTAGCGGTCACCCCAACGCAGCCTCACTACTGAACGATACTGAACGCTTCACAATACACATTGCTACCAAGATAGCAGCTGCCGAAATGTATCTCTGTGGCTATTCTTATTGTCGCAGAATAACTTGTTGATGACCCTGTATTTGATGCAGCAGAAGTTATAGCAACAGGAAATGAAATATTAAGGAGGCAAGAAGAGGAGAGGCTTTCTTTGCCATTTGTTTACTAACCCTTATTGTGGGCCTTTATTGTGTATCCCCTTTTTGTTTCCCTTCTTTCATCACCTTTGTGACAACCACTTGTTCTATAACCCCTAGTGTTTGCTCTTTAAATGAGCTAAAAACATCCTCTACTTTCTCTTTTTGAATTCTCTGACGTATCACTCAACTCTCACTTTTTTTTTCACTCTTTCTTTGTCATTTTTCTTGTACTCCTTCTTAACTTCATTACTATTAAGCTTTGAAAGAGCAATCCTACTCTTTTCTTCAACGGTTTTATTTTATGAACAGTAATTTTTCATGCAATTCCATTTTTACCAACATCACAAGGAGATTTCATCCTTTGAACATAGCCTAACCACTTTTATCAATCCCTTGTGGCTGCTTCCATGTCATGTCATGTGAAATGTGGCAAGGCAGTATGCATAACTTTTCATGAAAATGTCCAATGCTGATTCTGGAGAGTAAGTAATAGATATGAACTGATGGATTATAGTAAGTTCCTGATTACCAGAGCTGGTACTTAATTATACCCTCTTTGTGCTCCCAGGGTCCCACACTCCTTCCTGCCAACATGCCTAAGAAAAAGACAGGACAGAGGAAGAAGGCTGAGAAACAGAAGGCGAGGCAGAAGGAGCTGAGGAAGGGTCGGGCCAACCGTTCTTTAGCAGATCTACCGTGCAACTCCGTGATGGTGAGGTGGGGCTGCAGGAAGGACTGTGACTCAACAGCTACAGTATTGTAATGGAAATAAAGTCTGAGAAAGAAAGTAAATAGGTAAAATGAGAATCAAGACAGACAGCGAGAGGAGCAAAATATAGAAATCACGGCAAAAGGAGAAATAAGTATTTAGTTATCTTTCAAGCATGGAGGAAAGTCTAGATTGTCAAGGCAGGTCTTCAGACTTCTTAGAATAGATTTAAGTTTCATAATTGAAGACGTGTTTTTTTTAACTTTATGACATATCCAGATTAAATTTTTGAATTGCTTTCATTTCTTACAACATAGAAGGTTTTACAAAGTTTTGGACCATTCATTTACATTACTTGTGTGGTGATTTCATTGTCCTTTGAATAGTTTGAATAGAACAAGTTATTATTAGATATTATTTTCTAATTATGCAAAATTTACATTACACACACTTTCAGGAACCTAACTTTGCATAAAAACAGAACAGACAGTACTACTACAATTTTTAGATATTAATGAATAGTGCAGTTAGTAACTTCCACTCAGCAGTTGCCACTTTACTGCAGTCACAAATGCAACACCAACTCTTTTGTAAATGCAGCAAGGGTTAAGTCTTCCATACATTCTCTTCCCAGGAGTGTGACAAGTGTCAGCGGAGGCAAAAGAATCGAGCCTTCTGTTACTTCTGCCAGTCTTTGCAGCGGCTACCCCAGTGTGCCCATTGTGGCAAGTTGAAGTGCATGCTGAAGACAGGCGACTGTGTGGTAAAGCATCCCAGCAGCTTCACTACTGGCCTGGGCATGGTGGTGAGCATACAGCCAAGAACACCCTAACACTGACGAATTCTTAATTTACACTCAAGCTTAGTAAAGTATGATGGTTCCATAACTTTTCAGGTTGTTAGGTGACACATATCTGCAGATGTCAAAGAATATGGGGATTCTTTTTGTTCCTTGATAATGTCCTGAACCATTACTTTCCCTTTTCACTGGATCCCTGTTATATGCAAGGGACAGATTCCTCACAGTAAATACAAAATGTAGCAAATACATTATGTGAATAATTGTTATAATGGAGAAAATATGGATGTGTTCTGGAGGGATTTCTAAATCTGTTTTTATTTATAATTTATTCACATTTTTATACCAATATGACACAAAAGCAGTACCACAAGGTAACATTAATGTAACATTTCATCAACTTAGACTTATAGTAATGATCAACACATTGATAACTTAGACTTAGAGTAATGATCAAAATTGATAAATAATGGAAAGTTATCACTAGAGTGTACAGCACTCACCAAAAGTGGTAGGTATGTAAGCTCTAGGAGATGAGTAGCCTCCCCTGCTGCAGCCCTATTTCTTCCACCTATGCACCGTTTAGCTCAGGTTCGCTTAAATGAAAATTGAGTTACTGGAAACAAATTTTGTACCAAAATTTGTCAATGTTTAAAAATGTTGAAGCTATGCACAAAATTGGTGATATGTGGGCTATTGACTATGGGTCCTAAACAGCATGAGGCAGAACCAGAGCATGATGGTAAATAGGGTGAGCAGATACACTACATTCACACGTGAAAGGAGGCTCGACACGCCAATCACCTCTGGGCATTGACTGGAGAAGAATGAATGCCGAAAAGAGGTGACTTAGGATCATTTATTGTGAAGCTTTGTTGCTTTATGTTCTGCCTAGAAGAAAAGATCTAAAAAGAGACAGAAACATAGTGCAACCAATGGCTCTCAACGACCTGACAGAGGAAGTATCAACCAGATATTTACCCAAGTCATATAGTAAGTCCATTCTTATCTCAAGAGAAGAAACATGTGCCTATCTTGTATATCTTGCTATAGGTTTCCATATACAGGAAAACCTCGTTTATCCGGCACCCTCGGGGGGGAGCGCATGCGGATAACTCATTTTGCCGTTGTTTTGAGAGTTACTCTTATGGAATCGCCCAAAATCCCAACAATTTTTTTTGTTTTTTTTTGTTTTTTGTTTTTTGTTTTTGTTTTTGTTTACATCACAAAGAACTGGCCAAGGGCACAACAAAAATGGGTAGCACAAAGCCCGCTTAGTTGCCAGTCCCTATAAAGAAGACAGTAAGAGAATAAAATAAAAAAGAGGGGTGAGCCAATTTAGTTCGGGAGGTGTCTTGTTACTCTTCTTTGAAAAGATGTAAGTCATAGGAAAGTGGAAAAATAGAAACAGGAAGAGAGTTTCAGAGTTTACCAGTAAAAAGGGTTTGAAAGGGTTCCCAAAACCCTGCTACCCAGCCAAATTTGAACTAAATTTCTGCCAATTTTCTCAGTTTTTTAAATAATGATACCTAATTAATGCCTGGGTTTCCGGGCTGTGTGCCCCTTTCTACCCCGCCCTCCTCGTCAGGATGGACAAGCCAGTCCTCGTGTCGCACGCCACCACCACGAACACACTCCTCTCTTTTTCACAGGATCTCTCTGACGAGCTCAAGCTAGCCCGTGGTCCTCCCTGCTGGAGGCCGGAGAGAGAGAGGGGAGAGAGAAAAAAAAAAAAAAAAAAAAAAGCCTGGGTCGTTTAGTGCCGTTGTTTTGGGGGCTGCCGTTGTTTTAAATGCCGGTTAAATGAGGTTCTCCTGTAGAATGATGTTGCTTCAGTAAGTCTATGATAAACAATATGTTGCTCTCTTTCACTCAATGTCGTTAACCTGAGACATCCTGCATGAGCAATGTGCCAGAGATCAGCTCTCTAGGAAAGCCGGAGCAGCTAGTACTGACCTGCCTCGGTCGGAATGTGCATTTCGGTCCGAGTACTACTCGGTTTACTCGGTTCTTGGATTTGAGTGAAATACTACTCGGTTTACTCGGTTTCTTGGATTTGAGTGAGTACTACTCGGTTTACTCGGTTCTTGGATTTGAGTGAGTTACTCCTCGGTTTACTCGGTTATTGGATTTGAGTGAGTACTACTCGGTTTACTCGGTTCATGGGAATTCCCAAATTTCTTGATCGATTAAATCCCCCCAAAATTGCAAAATAGACCTTCAAAAACCAATCTTTATTTGGTCTATTTTTTTGCAATTTGCCTGTAGCCATGTAGGCTTCTACTACAGGGCTCTGATGGTTGGCCCTTGTCCGTGGGTGGTGCAGGCAGGATTTGTATAGTGGCGTTGGTGATGATTATCATTAATGTGACATTAATATACATAATTTTTCTCTTGTTTTCTTAAATATTTCATGTTTTCCATTACTATGAAATAGTACTCTTGTGTGCTGGTTTCAAATTTTTTTTGTTGAAAAAAATACAAACCCGCTGAAATATCACTCATTACAAAAGATCTTGGTACAACTTAAAGCCCAAAGCTTTGTTCAGAATGAAATTCTCTCTCTCCTCTCTCTCTCTCTCTTCTCTCTCCTCTCTCTTCTCTCTCTCTCTCCCCTCTCTCTCTCTCTCTCTCTCTCTCTCTCTCTCTCTCTCTCCTCTCCTCTCTCTCTCTCTTCTCTCTCCTCTCTCTCTTCTCTCTCTCTCTCTCTCTCTTCCTCTCTCTCTCTCCTCTCTCCTCTCTCCTCTCTTTTCCTCTTCTCTCTCTCTCTCTTTTCTTCTCTCTCTCCTCTCTCTCTCTCTCCTCTCTCTCTCTCCTCTCTCTCTCTTCTCTCTCTCTCTCTCTCTTTTAATTTCTTTCCTTTTTTTCTCCTTTTCCTTTCTTCTGTTTTTTGAATATTACAGGGATTCATGAACTTTAGGAAATTCGTGAATTTGGGAAAAAAAAAAAAAATAAGGATTCATGGTGACAAATCAGACTTTCAGTAGATTTCCTGATATTGCTGTACCTCTGACTCATTAGAGTGGACAGACAGACGTCAATCACGTCAGTGTGGTCTGGCTGCTCAAGCTCGTGTGTGTGTGTGTGTGTGTGACATACTTGTGTATGTGTGTGTGTGGTGTTTTGTTTTTTTTTCATTTATTTTTATTTGTTTAATAATATTTTATTTTTATCTATAATAATATAAGCGAAAGTGTGTGTGTATTTACCTAGTTGTTTACCTAGTTGTAACATACAGGAAAAGAGCTATGCTCGTACTGTCCCGTCTCCAAATCTACTATTATCCAGTTTGCCTTGAAGTCCTGAATACTTCTTGCATTAATCACTTTTGCATCAAGGTTGTTCCAGGCTTCTATGCTTCTATACGGGAAGCTGTATTTTTTTATATCCCTCTTGCATGTTGTCCTTTTCAATTTCTTCTCATGACCTCTTGTACTTCTGTCGTCCCACACAAACAGATCATTTCTATCAATTTTTTCCAGACCCATTGATGCTCTATACACTGCTATAAAATCTCCCCTTTCTCTTCTTTTCTCAAGTGTTGGGAGTTTTAGTCTTGAAAGTCTTTTTTCATATGTTAAATCTCTCAGGCTTGGAGCCATTTCTGTGGCTGCTCTTTGTATTCTCTCAATCTTCCTTATATCCTTCTTTTTATGTGGTGACCAAATCACTGCCGCATATTCCAACCTTGGTCGAATCAGAGATGTTATCAATTTCTTGATCATCTCTTCATCCAGATATTTGAATGCCATTCTTATATTCCTCAGCAACTGGTATGTATCTCCTGTGATCTTGTTTATATGCTTCTCTGGTGACAAATTGTCCTTAATCCATACTCCCAGATCTTTTTCGACCTTTTTTTTGATTATCCATTCGTTTCCCATCGAATACTTTCCTCTCTGTCTCTTTTTGCTACTGCCCATTTCCATCACTTTACACTTTTTTGGCATTAAACTCCATTTCCATATTTGACTCCATCTGAAAATCTTATCTAGATCCTTTTGTAAATCCTCACAGTCCTCTTTACTTTCTACTTTTCTTAGTAATTTAGCATCATCAGCGAATAAACTCGTATAACTGTTTACTCCTTCTGCCATATCATTTACATAGACCAAGAACATCACTGGGGCCAATACTGATCCTTGAGGAACTCCACTTATCACACTGCACCATTCTGACTTTTGAGCTTTTATTACTGTTCTTATCTCTGTTGCTGAAAAAGTCTTCCATCCACTTCAGCAAACCACCCTTCAATCCTCCTACATGTTCTAGCTTCCAGAGCAGTCTCTTATGAGGTACCTTGTTAAATGCCTTCTTTAGTTCCAAGTAAATGCAATCGACCCACTCTTCTCTTTCCTGTGTCACATCGATCACTCGAGTAAAAGCTCAATAGATTTGTTGTACATGACATTCCTTCTCTAAATCCAAACTGGCCACCTGCAAGTGTGTTTGTCTCTTCCAAATATTTCAACCATCTGTCCTTCACAATTTTTTCACACATTTTTGCCACTACACTTGTTAATGATACTGGCCTGTAATTTAGTGGTTCTTCTTTGTCACCTCCTTTGTGAATTGGCACAATATTTGCTCTTTTCCAATCAAGCGGGACTCTGCTCTCCTTGAGTGAACTCTCAATTACACTATGAAATTTTCCTGCTAGTTGGTTACTGCACTCTTTCATTATCCAGTTCGACACTCCATCTGGACCCGGGGCTTTTCTCACATCTTGACTTTCCATTAGCCTTTGTACTTCTATTACGTCAACTTTTATGTCTTCCATTATATTTTCTTTTGCTATTATATTTTTCGTTTTAAATTCACTTTCTCTTGTAAATACAGTCTGTAAGCACTTATTCATCACCTCGGCCTGTTGTAATGCATCTTCATACACTATGCCTTCTACCTTCAGCTTATCTATTCCTTCCTTGTTTTTCATTTTTCCATTAATATATCTATAGAAAAGTTTCGGTTCATTCTTACATTTTTCTATTATATTCCTCTCATAGTTACTTTCTTCTTCTCTTCAGATTCTTACATATTCATTTCTAGTTGTTTTGTACTGCTCCCAAAGGTTGCTGCCACCTTTTTTCCTCCAACTATTCCATGTTTTTTCTCTTTCTAGTCTTGCTAATTCTAGTGTGTGTGTGTGTGTGTGTGTGCCCGCTCTAGGTGCCGCCCCCCGTGGCGGAATCCCATCATATGGCACAGTTTTGGAACCGGGTCGACCAGGGGAAGGTTTTAAGCTCACTTATGGGATGATCCGATCATTTTTTTTTTTTTTTAGTAGCCTATTAGCGAGAATTGTGGAAAAAAGTGGGTTGCGAGAATTGATGAAACCTTGATGTAGGGTGATGGGTAATGGGTGAGTGAATGGATGGGGTGATGGGTAATGGGTGTGGGGTGATGGGTGAGTGAATGGGTGGGGGGTGATGGGTGAGGGAATAGGTGGGGGGTGATGGGTAGTGGGTGAGTGAATGGGTGTGTGGTGATGGGTAATGAGTGAGTGAATGGGTGGGGGGTGATGGGTAATGGGTGAGTGAATGGGTTGGGGGTGATGTGAATGGGTTTAGCGTTAATAACATACATTTTCTACATCCATGATTTCAGGAAAGTTAGAAGGGGCTATCTGGAGAGTCTGTGTTTGGTGGGCCGAAGTCTCACCAAACACAGGTGGTGGGCCGAAGGCCCACCAATAGCCCTCCGCAGGAGCTAGCCAAAAAGTCCGCCCGGAGGGCGGCTTTGCGGCTAGTATAACATAGGTTTTACCTACCTATAACGCCAACATCGCTCTGTCACCTACCAGGCGTGTCCTCGCGCCTTCCTTATAGGCATGTACCTAACCATATTACAATCATGTATTTACCTGATTTTGTCAGATATTACCCCTCAGGAAAACATATAAAGATAGGGCCTTCCAAACAACACAGCAAAGTGGAATTACTATGAAGATGATGATTATAATGGGCATTACCATGGAAAGAAAATGGACAGTCGGGTTAAGGGGACCGCCCGCCCTAAATCTTGTTAACTGATGGATCTTGCTGCAAATTTAATGATAGAATGATATGGCAAGGTAGATCAAAATAATCCTAACCCAATATTTAACTAGGCTGGTGATGAGTCTTTTGACTTGCCCTGAAAAAAAACAAAAGTGTATAAGATAAGAAACCATTTTACTGCCCATGTGATTCTCATCCAAAAAGATTGTCTAAAAAAATATAATTAGATATATGGAAAAGATTATTGTTTCTTCCAGTTTTTAAGTATTAATGCTGAACGATAGCTTACTTAGATGATGATGTGTGTATTGCTGTTTTATTTTATCATTTACAAATGTTTCAGGGCGCCATCTGTGACTTCTGCGAGGCGTGGGTGTGTCATGGCAGGAAGTGTCTCCAGACCCATGCCTGCACTTGCCCCCTTATGGATGCCAATTGTAACGAGTGTGAGCGGGATGTGAGTCAACATACACCCTACGTGTCCTTCCTGAATTTCACAGCCTGCATCTACTCCCTCCCACTTGAACTTAGTCAGTCTTTTCTTCTCTCCTTGCAGCTTATAGAGCCAGATGCTTTCTTCCTATTGCCAAGTAATTTCTTCTCTTTTCCCTTCCATTGATTGACACACTTCTCTTAACTTCTGATCTTTCTAGCCTAACTGAACTTCTAATCTATGATGCCTATGATAATGAGCCTAACTTCTGATCTTTCTTCAATTTCTGAATGGGGCAAAGCACACCTTGTTTTGTTCAATGCCTCAAAAATTTAATTTCTTCACCCTACTTGATATAACCTTCCAGACAACTATCCTCTTCTTCGTTGACACTCAACTGTCTCATTTTTCTACAATGAACATTCTTGGGCTATCCTATTCTTAATATCTCAACTTGAAACTTCACATCTCATCTCTTTTTTAAGCAGCATCTAAGAAGTTAGGTGTCCTGTGGCGTCTGCATCCATTTTTTCTCTCGTAACTGTTTTCTCTGTAAAGGGGCTTTATCCGCCCATGTATGGAGTATGCCTCTCTTGTTTGAGGGGGATCCACTCACGCAGCTCTCCTAAACAGGGTTGAGTCTAAAGCTTTTCGTCTCATCAACTCCCCTCCTCCGACTGACTTTCTTCAATCTTTAAATCACCGCCACAATGTTGCTTCTCTTGCCATCTTTTACTGTTATTTCATGCTCACTGTTCTTCTGAACTTGTTAACTGCATGCAGAGCTGGGCAGTATTTAAACACATTTGTATTTAAATACGTATTTAGATACATTTGTGTATTTAGAACTGTATTTATAAATACATTGGTTTTCACGTATTTAAATACAGTATTTAAATACTCTAATGAATATTTAAATACATTGTATTAAAATACCCATAATATAAAAATGTAAATACTTTTTACCAGTTAATTTGGCCATAAACCCGCCCAACTATTTGGCAACCCTGATGTTACAGTGAACCAGTGTTTCCACTTTCAATAAAATTTCCTTATTTTAAGGAAATTTAGGCCTGAGAAGAAAATTTCTAAGAAAACGCAAAATCTAAGGAAATCCTAAAGAAATCCAGTTTTTTTTCTATAGATATGTAGATTAAGTTAAATAGCCAGGTGAGCTGAAAATACATAATTCCAATAGGACAATATCCTTTATCATTTATCAAGCATTTCATATTGTTAATCATGAATTACTGAATACAGTTAAAATTTGTGTGTATTTAAAATGTATTTACAAATGTATTTAAATACAATTGATGTATTTTGTATTCAAATACATTCGTAAAATGTATTTAGTATTTGGTATTTAGATACATTTCTCCCATGCATTTAGTATTTAGTATTAAAATACATTAAATTTATTTAGTGCCCAGCTCTGACTGCATGCCTCCCCCCCCTCCCGCAGCCTCGCTGTTTAAGACTTTCTACTCATTCTCATCCCTCTTCTGTCCATCTTACTAATGCAAGAGTAAACCAATATCTTCACTCTTTCATCCCTTTCACTGGTAAACTCTGGAACTCTCTTCCTGTTTTTATTTTTCCACATTGTTACGACTGATTTTATTCAGTAGAGGAGTGTCAAGACACCTGATTTAAATTGGCCCGTCCCCATTTCTACAATCTCTTACTGTCTACTTTATTGGGACTGGCAGTAAGCAGGCTTTTTGTTGATTTTTTTCCTTCGGCCAGTCCTTTGTGATATAAAAGAAAAGAAAACATTCTATGAGGAGACAGGACAAGTTTATCAAATATGGTGCCAACAGGTGTGGAGCCATGGGGGGCGGATCTTCCGGTGTCACTATTGCCAGAACTTCCTGTGTGAAGATGACCAGTTTGAGCACCAAGCCTCCTGTCAGGTGCTGGAGCAGGAGTCCTTCAAGTGTGAGTGTTTGCAACACCACTTCCCCCCATAGTCCAGGGCAATGAGGCATATACTAACCCTCAGATTTGTGGTGATTATCCCACCACCTCGGTGTATTGTCATTATCTTAAAGAATACTTCAATCATATTTTTTCTATTGAATGCATATATGACCATCAAAGCTAGTGAAATAAGCTTACTAATATTCATTACAATTGCATAGTTTGTATCTGTAAGGCTTAAAACAGTTGGTAACAAAAAGACACTACATATAATCTAATTCCAGTAATATATATATACAGTAAAAACTCGATAAGTTGGTATTCGTTAAGTCGGAATTCCCGATAAGTTGTAATGGCTTGCAAATATTTATTCAAAAATAATTTCACTTCTTTTTTCCTTTTTTTCTATAGCACTGTAGCAGTGACTTCAGGGCTCCAATATGAAACATATCCACTTAGTCGAAAAGTATCCAAATATTATCCAATATTTTTCTTCAAAAATGTGACATGGGAAGTTAATTATATAAAATACGTTATGTTGATTAACACCTTACGATTGGCAGCCAGGGTTTCTGGGCTGCTTGACAGCGGAGAATGGCTCTACAATCTACAGTCTAGTAGGTTTTCCACTAGCATAATAAAAAATAAATCTGCTACAATAATATATTTATTCTTTTAACTGGACGAATGTAAGAATAAACACTAACACCCAGATCATGACCACTGTGTAAAATTCTACTGACAGTACGTATCTCTGGACCACCGACTTTAAGTCCACTCCCGGCAATCTGTTGCTTGCCTACCTGCGAATGAACTTGGGGTGGTATTCAAAGAGAGGTTGCTTTTGAGCATTGTTGAATAACTACAGGCCTCTTTTTCTGCAACTCTGTCAACACTGTTATTGAAAAAAGAGGCTAGGCAGTGGCGTTATGATGTTGCTCTCAAGAAAAAGCAGCCGAATATCTTAGCGACTACAATGACGTCATGAGACTTGTCAGCATATCACTGCCGTGTTATAAAAAATGCCAACCAATCACTCAATCATTGGGGGCATACGATTGGGGGCATGTTGCCTCGCCCACCCTACGACGCAACTCCCTGGGGTCACCACATGCGTGTCCCCATGCATGCTCTCTTCCCATACCAAGCAACTCGACATCAACTTGCCCCAGCCACGAGCCGTGTGGGCGTCCCCTTGGCCTCTTCCACGCCAGATTGCCTCTTACAGATACAACCCGATGGGAAGGATCGGTTTCAGGGTAGCGTGCCACATGCTACATACAGCCGAAGTTGGCGCTGACGGACTATGCAGGTAATAGGCCTCGATTCAGTCTCACGGTGCAATCGCTGATTTGACACGTAATCATCCCAGCGATACCCCATGATTCTGCGAAGACACTTATTTCCAAAGGCATCGATTCGCCTTTTCAAGTCGCTATTTAGCGTCCATGTCTCACAACCATAGAGTAAGACAGGGATCACAAGCGACTTGATGATCCGGATCTTTGTCCTCCTGCACAGGTACTGACCGCCAAATACTCATGCTGAGCGAGTCCATAAAACCGTAGGCTATGCCAATCCCCCGTAAGACTTCTTGACGTGACCCGCCATCATTATGGACCGCTACCAAGGTATGTAAAACTTTCCAAGATCTCAATGTCTTCGCCGCAAGCATGAACAGACTGTACTGTTTCATCTAGTAAACCTCCAAACACCTGGACCTTGGTCTTGAGCCAGGAGACCTCAAGTCCCAAAGGCTTTACCTCCTCATGCAGTACCTCTAGAGCTGTCAACAGGACCACCAGCGACACTGCAAAGATTACTGCATCATTGGCAAAAACAAGGTCAGTGATCTTGGTGTTGCTGAGGGATGCTCCACAATTCCAAGTATCTACAACTTTGCCCAATACCCAGTCCATACAAGTGTTGAAAAGTGATGGGGCAAGGACTCACCCTTGCTTCACTCCTGTATTCACAGGAAAGAAGCTGAATACACCTCCCCCACACTTCACAGCACTCTCAGTCCAAGGGGACAGACCATTCATCAAACAATAGTCCTTGCAGGAATCCCGTGAAGTCACAGAAGATCCCAGAGTGACTCATGATGCACTGGAGTCAAACGCCTCTCTGAGAGTCAAACATAGGCTGCAAGCATCCCCTGTCGAAACTCACGTCGGCGTTCCACACCAGAACACGAAGCGCTAGGATACGTTCCGTTGTTGACTTACCAGGCGTGAACCCAGACTGCTGAGGTCTCTGATGCTTCAGCAGATGGCTGCAGATCTGTGTCAGCAATAATAATAATAATAATAATAATAATACATTTTATTTTCACCCGAATGCATACTGGAAAAAATACACACAACAACAAACATAACATACAGACATGAGGGAGTGAACTTAGTACTAAAGCAAATAAATTTTAATATATACATGTGGGCAATATAGACACTGCTGTACATAGAAAGCATACGTACTGTATATACACCTGCGCTACCCCCACATTCTGTACAAACAGCAGGCCCAGTCACCGCTGTTGTATAGGTCCACATACATAGGCCGAGCTCTGCCTGACGGAGGTGATGATGGAGTTCGCAGAGAGCTCCACCCTACTCCTTAAGGTGAACGCGAAGTGTCGACGGATCTCATCCAGATTGTTCACCCCGTTCCTAGTGAAGGCCAGGGACGAATTCGACCATCTGGGCAGACACAGGCATTGATGAAGAGACAGAGCCATGTAACCAGGCTGGGGGGTGCATACTTAAATGCCCCAGAAGGGAGCCCATCCATACCCAAAGCCTCACTGGTGGAGAGGCTTTGCCAGATCCCTCTCATCTGGTGGTTTAGCTGCGGAAACACTGCAACATCACAGCCCGCATCCCACCACGCAGGGCATTCTCACTCTCCTCGTCCCTCACACAGTTGAGAATGTCCTTGAAGTAGTCACCCCACATGGAGGCGATGCCCTCCTCCCCCACAGCGTGATCCACCCGTAGGGGAAGCGTGTGTGAGCCCGGGTTCATGCTTCGCACGCCACGCCAAAAGTCAAAAGAGTTACCAGTGTGTCACCCACAATGAATGTGTGCTCCACAATCCTGGTTATTCTGCTGCCACCACCCACATTAAGTGGGGAAAAAATACACACAAACCTCGATTTCCCGGATATCGGATTTGCCGGACAAAATCCGAGGTCCGGTTATATGTCAGTCTCGGACAATTTTTTTTTTTTTTTTTTTTTTTTTTTTTTTTTTTTTTTTTAATGCCTGGTCCTGTTCGTAAATTGACCAAGTTGTCTGGCGGTCCGAGCGTCTCCTGTCACCCCTGGTCAGTGTCCGCGCCTTCCGCCAGGTGGCAGCATGCTCAGCGGTCGTATTGTTTACATTTGGGCACAACATTCACGGTTCACCTGCACAGCCTCCGTCAGTCACCTGACTCCCACTGCCCCTGGTGCAAGAACATTTCTGAGACTATTGAACACTCTGCTGCCTCCCGCCAGGTGGCAGCATGCTCAGCGGTCGTATTGTTTACATTTGGGCACACGACACTCACGGTTCACCTGCACAGCCTCCGTTAGTCCCTGACCCCCACTGCCCCTGGTGCAGGAACGTCTCTTGAGACTACTGAACACTTTCTGCTGCCTCCCGCCAGGTGGCTGCATGCTCAGCGGACGTAAAAGTCCGCGGCGGGGTAGTTGATATTGTCGGTTGCCGGACAGTAAATACTAGAGTAGGATAAACATCAGGGGTGGGTAATGGCATCGGACTTTTTTTTTTTTTTTTTTTTTTTTTTTTTACATGCGATTCCCCTTTTTTTTTTTTTTTTTTTACATGCGATTCCGGACTTTTGCGGTTCCCGGACCAGTGCTCCCCCCTATTAGTCCGGGAAATCGAGGTTTCTGTGTATAAATGAATACAAATAAAAGATGTAAGAAAATATGTAAGTACTGGTTGGATCTGAATGACAACGCGTTAATATATTTATAGTCGTAATATATTTATCTCTTTACTGTATCACTTCCCAACTTGTGTACATTCACAAACCGCCTTAATTCTAAGTATTCCTATCCCCTAACGATACGCACACGTAGTGCTCAAGTCGTTATTCTATCCTAATGTAGTCTATCACACGTCCAAAGTTCCCTCTCACTCTTTTTTCTGTTTCCCTTCTCACTCCGCTGCCTCACACGGCTGGCTGTCATACGCTGCAGTCTCACACACTGCTAACTTGGGACCGTCTTGGGCCACCATGTCTACCAACAGCTCCTATCTTGGGACCCTTTTCCAAGGGCGAGAATATCACCTCCCAGAGGCGACTTAACCCAGTGAGTGTCTGGCTGCTACTAATGCTAACATGACGTTAAGCTCCCTTCTTACTTCGCTTCGATACGTGGCTAATTACTACTGGCTTAAAATATAACCCTCTCTTACTAACTAGTGATTCAGGACTGAGGAGTGGAGGAAAATTACTCGTTTTGATGATTGATAATTATAAGTTACTTCACCCCTAACCCCTATTAACGTAATTTCCCGCGTTACACCAGCGGCCAGCTTGCCAGCCAGGGACTGGGCTCGAAGCTGGTGCTCATGTGGCAATAGATGGGCAAGCACCTTGCCTGGCACGCTGAGCAATGTAATACCGCGGTAATTATTGCAGTCCAGACGGTCCCCTTTCCCTTTCCAGTCAGAGGAATGGTACCTGATTGCCACATGGCAGTCAGGACAGCATGCAACCCGCGGATCATGGCCTTACCCCCAGCTTTGAGGAGTTCCGCACTGATATTACAAACACCAGCTGCCTTACCACCCCTCAACTTTGCTTCAGCCTCTCTGACTTCGTCAAGAGAGGGTGCGGTTTAGTCAATGGGAGGATCGTCATCCACTGCCCATAACCCAGTGGTTTTGATGATGTGAAGTTGATGTGAAGATGCCTAATTGGAGGCCAATCACAGCCAATCACAATACAGAAAATGTTCCTTATTTGAGTTATCACGACTTGTATTTCATGGTCTCAGCCGCCAGATGTCCTTACTGCTGTTCTCTGGCTAGAAAAAATAATGTGGACAACTTTAAATCTCTCAATACATGAATATTTTTCTATATTCTTTTGACCAGTGTACTTTTCTCTTTCTTTTTCTGTATGTTGGGTAATATATATATAATCTTTTAATTAAATGATCAGTTCGATTACTGCGAGTCCCTTCCATCCTCCACTCGGTCTACATCAAGTACCGTAGATAACACTAAAGTCGCCAGGACAAAGTTTTTTGTATATTTACAGACGTCTGGTGGCGTTAATACAGTACCCTCCCGAGTTTCGCGTTTGCTTTTTTCACAAGGCATAGCGCTTAACTCGAGGATCGCGAAATTCGGGTATTGAAAACACTGTAAAAATGCTTATTTAGTCCGGTGCGAGACGTTGTACCATATTTTACGGCTTATAAGACTCACGTTTTCCCCCAAAAAATACCCTGAAAATACTAATGGTCTTCCAAGACGAATGTTGTAGTACTTCCTCAGTACTCAGTACTTCAGTACTTACCTGTTACAAGTATTTCAAATACCATAAGACATTCAAATCAACTACGTAATCTGTCCTCACGCCGGTATGTTTACATTCCCTCTTTTGGCGGCAGATTGCGCGATTCCCGCCAACAGTGCCATCTATCATCTGCTAGTGTTGACATATCATTTACCACTAGGCTGTCACACGTATCTTAAGCTCTTTTCAGTCGTCCTGGAAATTATTACCCATGGCGAATTCATCAAAACGAAATACTAATACTATCGCATACAAGCTAAAAGTTATACGATACGCCAAAGAAAATGGAAACGGACCAACAGAAAGACACTTTTGGATCACCGCTGGTTGAGGTGGTGGCCGAGTGGTTCGCCCCCGAGCACATGGCTGGCCGACAGTGGCCGTGCGGTGATGTAAACAAAGGGCATTACCTCCCCTGTAAACGCAAGGATCGTGAAACTCGCATAGCGTGAAATTCGGGAGGGTACTGTAGACTGTAGATTGTAGAGCCATTCTCCGCTGCCAAGCAGCCCAGGAACCCTGGCTGCCAAATGTAAGGTGTTAATCAACATAACGTATTTTATATACAGTAAAACCTCTCATATTCGGACTAATTGGCCAAGGAGTGGTCAGAGTAATGCAAGGATCCGAATAATGGGGGAATTATATCTTTTAAAAAAAAAAAAAAAAAATTAGGTGAATATATAAAATTTCTGTCATGCAAATATCAATAAACATAAGATAAATCATGTAAATAAATAAATCTACAATAAAAATACGCATTACAGTACTGTACAGGTGTAGTGTACAGTACTGTCAGTCCAACGTCTGGCAGCCGGCAGCCGGCAGCAGTATCATGATGGTGGAGATTTTCTCCTCCTTCTTGGTGTTGTTTGTAGGACTGCGAGGACCCCTTGAGGAGCCCTACGATCCCTGGTGATATCTTATAATGCTATCACAGGCGTGGTAGCTGACCTGTCTTCTTCAGGAAGGCACAGGTGAGGCAGATGACAGCGTGTTGTCCTGAGAGGTAGGCAAGGTGCCAGGCGGGGCAGGTCGCTCGACAGCAGGGTGGGCAGGTTTTTATGTCTTATTACTAGTTATTATACATCCTAGTGATCATGGTGAGCAGTTATATATACACTGGTACCTTGACTTACGAGTGCCCCAACTTACGAGTTTTCCGAGTTACGAGCAGTCGCTCGGTCAATTTTTTGCTTTGAGTTGCGAGCCAAAATCTGAGTTACAAGCGTTTTTTTTTTTTTTTTTTTTTTTTTTTGTGTGTGTGTGTGTGTGTGTGTGTTACGAGCGAGCTTCAGATACACCGCCGCTAGTTGACGCAGCGAACGCCACAACATCCGCCCAGCATCCCGCGTCTCACTCGTTCACTTCACGTGGTTACCTCGCCGTGGAAGCATCTTTGTTGTGTTGTGCTCACACAGGCGAATGCAAATGGCGGAGGGTGAGTGCAGTACGTTTAGCGGCAGTTCCACCCACAGCTGTTTCCAACAGCTGATACACAGAGTATAAACACTGGCGAATGCAAATGGCAGAGGGTGAGTGCAGTACGTTAGCGGCAGTTCCATCGACAGCTGTTTCCAACAGCTGATACACAGAGTATAAACACTGGCGAATGCAAATGGCGGAGGGTGAGTGCAATCGTTTAGCGGCAGTTCCACCCACAGCTGTTTCCAACAGCTGATACACAGAGTGTAAACACTGGCGAATGCAAATGGCGGAGGGTGAGTGCAGTCCAGTCATATAGGTACAGTCAAAAAATTGGGGTGGTTTTTTGGGGGCTGAAACTGATTAATGGTATTTAAATTAATTTCAATGGGGAAAACTAATTTGATATACGAGCAAATTGAGTTACGAGCTCGACCAATGAACGAATTAAACTCGTAAGCCAAGGTACCACTGTACGTGTCATTATTTAGGTCAGTATAGTACCACGTGTTACCTTAAATAAGGGTTATTTAAAGCTGTTGAGGTGGCGGGGTAGCCAGTGACTGGGAAACATTCTTGCCACGGCCAGCCCGTAACACTATCGGAAAAAGTGTCCCGTGTGACATGACCTTTAAAGGTCGTATCAAACGTCTTGTTGACTTGTGATTGGTCGAGAAGTTTTAGAAACAGTTTGTCATGGCTGGTGCCTGATGACAAGTTTGATTACATCATTACTCGCCCAAACCAGTCAGGGCCTTCCTACCCGTTTACTACCTACCGAGGGAGGCTTGCTGGATACGGTAGTAAGGGCAGGTAATATCTAGGTTGTGGGAGAGCGGGTAGTAGCTGGAAATACTACCTCCGTTGCTTGATCTGGGCCCAAGGCTCAATGACCACAGATCACTCGCCAATACAACATTTGGACACAACAAAGAAACCAAAATTACAGTATACAAAGTATATGCTCAGTGATGGATCATAAATGCTCTGCCTGGCTGCCTGGGCCTCTAACCTCACTGACTCACATCATGACACCCTACCTACCCCTAAAAAAAAAACGAATAATGTCGAAGTCCGAATAATGAGGGTCCGAATACGAGAGGTTTTACTGTAATTAACTTCCTATGTAACATATTTTTGAAGAAAAAAAGTATTGGATACTATTTGGATACTTTTTCTTATTAAGTGAATATATTTTTCCTATTGGAGCCCTGGAAGTCACTGCCTACAAGCGTTACAGGCAAAAAAAGAAAAAAGTTATTTATCAGAATTTTTAATAATTTCTAAAATTTATATTTGCCAGTCATTACGACTTATCGGCAATTCCGACAACGAATACTGACTTATCGAGGTTTTACTCTACAGTACCCTCCCGAGTTTGGTGCTTGCTTTCTTCACAAGGCATAGCGCTAAACTCGAGGATCGCGAAACTCGGGTATTGAAAACACTGTAAAAATGCTTATTTAGTCACTTTCTCCCCTCAAAAATACCCTGAAAATGCCCCGAGCCCCTGTCCACCCAGCAGTGAATGGGTACCGGGTGTTAGCCGGGGGTTTGTGACCCGCCCCCGGGGGGTGGTCGGCCAAAACTAGAGGACAGGAGAGGACCTACGAGCTTGAGCTTGAGTTGAGGGTCACCCAGCTGATCCTGTCGGTGAAGCCTTTGGTCCGGCGTTCTCCCACACATGTAGTATTCTGTTGGTAGAGAAGCAAAACTAGGTGTTTCATTTTCCCCTCATTCCTCTCTCTGCATCACATTCATATGGGGTTCTCCATCACTGATGGGCCCCCTGCCTCTCATTCTCTCATGCGTGCTCTCCAAGAATTCTCCAAGAATTATTTTACACTTTCAGCCACACGACTGTCACTCCTCCACTCAGCACACAACCACAGCAGGTACTCCATCTGCCTATCCACACTCCTGTCTCATCTCTCACCATTCTTCCACTCCGACTTCTCCTACCACTACCTCCAACATCTTTGTTCTAGCATACTCATACCGTTCACATTCCAGCATCAAGTACTCCACAGTTTCATCCACTCCTGTCTCACACATCACACACGTCTTGCTAAACCATTCTTCCATCTGTACATACGACTATTTACCTCTTTAGCGATACTTGATCTTGATATTACCGTAAGGTATAAAATCTTTCTCTGCACTGTCGAGTGGCCTAAGAACACCCACATGCTGCCCATTAACTCTACCTACGATTGCGAGTGCATCAGAGGCCACAGGGGGGCGACATGAACCTCTAATCACAAGCGTCACTAAAAATCCTGCCTGCGCCACCACGGGCGAGGGCCAACCATCACAGCCCTCGAGGGAACCTCCAGGGCCTACCATCCCACCCCTGGAGGTCACTGCCTAACGGCGCTGTAGGCACACACACACACACACACACACACACACACACACACACACACACACACACACACACACACACACACACACACACACACACACACACACACACACACACCGCGTCAGCTGTGTGTACACAGACGCGTGCTCTAGGAGACTCCTATACAACTGGTTATGCTGTATGGCTGCAGTGACCAACAAGGACGCAGAGGACCCTGAAAGACCTTAAGTACTTATAGGTTAGAGCTATGTAGTTAGAAAGTCCCGTCTCCTAATGATTTACCTAAAAAGTGAAAAATATTGGAAGTGAAAAAAAAAGTAAACAAGGATGGAGGAAATGTCGGCTGAGGATTCCGCCGGGACCAATTTCGATGGCTTCTATACCAAAGAAAAAGACATATTAGGGCTGAAAATGAATCAGAGAAGAGTCATAATGCTAGAAAATGTAATTCACGAATTAATGGATAAACTAGAGAAGATGGAAAAGAAAGTGTTCGTTCTGGAAAAAGATAATACTATTTTGAAAAATAGAGTGGATGAATTAAACGGAAAACAAGACGATGAAAAGGTAGTAAAACTGCATGCAGAAATGTATTCAGTACACAAGAAATGGAAAATGACACTAGAGGAAATGAAAGATGAAAGAAAGACATGGAAGATAGAAAAAGAAAAAGACCAAGAAACTTACGCCAAATAATTGAAGATCAAGAAAAGGGAAAAGAAAAATCTGCCCAAAAAGTAGTCAAAGTGATAAAACAAAAGGAAAATTTAGTTAGAGATACGGGTGGAAAAAAAGAAATGTGTCTCATTTTTGGTTAAAGGGAAAAAAAGTGCTGCCCAAGAAAAACTTGGGAGAAGAGGAAAAAAAGCAAGTGTCAAAAAAAATTTTTAAAAAGAAAATAGAAAAAAATACGGAGAGAGAAGAAGAGATACATAGGTTAGGCAAATATGAAGAGGGAGGGGCCCGCCCCTTAAAAGTTAAGTTTAGGTCACAAAATACAGCACTAGATATATTGTCTAAGGCAGGGAAAACTGGCAAAGACAGAAGAATATAAGAAAAATATGGATAAGAAAAGATAGGGAAGAGGAAAAAGAGCCAGTTTGAATGTACTGTTTAAAGAAGCCAAAGAAAAAAACTAATTGAGAAGGGAAAAGAGGAAAAACAGAAACTCTATTGGAGAGTTTTAGACCAAAAACTGAAGAAGTGGTATCTAAAAGAGAAAAAATAAGAGAAGACAGTTAAAAGGAAAATGAAAAAGGATGGGGGGGGTATCGTACACAATATAAATGGGCTAGTGTCACATTAACAGAAGTAAACGTTTACCTGAGAGCCAAGAAACCAGACATATTGGGTTTAGTAGAAACGAAGCAGAGTGATTCTGAGGATGTGCCAGTTGGGGGGGTTAATATAAGTATGGAGGCGAAGCAGAAACAAAAAAAGGGAGGTGGGTAATGGTGTTAACAAGGAAGGAGTGGTATTGGGGAATGTGGAAAAGGAGAAGGAATGGCAGAGGTGTTGAAGGTAGAGTTGGTGATGAAAAAAGGAAGAATAAGAGACTTAGAAACTCGTATACATTCCACCTAAGACAAATTCCGGGGGGAGAGAAGAGTATGGAGACATGATAAGAGACACAAGCAAATGTTTAAAAAATACGATGGAAAATTGTGAGAACATAATTTTGATGGGAGATTTTAACTACAAAGAAGTTTGCTGGAAGAATGGTATACTGAAGGAGGAGAAAACTCATAGGGTGGTACTTTGTTGGATTTGGAAAGAATAACATCAGGGACTCAGTGGATTAAAGAGAACACAAGATTCAGAGTAGCGAAAAACATCAAGACTAGACCTACTTTTGCGAAAGAACTGGAAGTATTAGTAAAGTAAATTATCAGTGCCCACTTGGAAAGAGCGACCATGTACTTATTGAATTTAAAATAAATGATAGCAAAAAAGAGGGGAGAAGAGAAGAACACAAGAAAGGAAGATACAATTAAGGAAAAGCAGACTTTGAGGATTAAGAACTTTTTCTTCGGAGAGACAGACTGGAGTAATTCCATGCAGCAAGGAGTACCCAAAAAAATGGGATGAGTTCATCCGAATTTACCCCGAAGGAATAAATAATTATTTTCCCAAGGATAGTGATCAGAGAAAAGAAAAAAAATGAATGGTTTAACAGAAAATGTGAATTAGCAAGACTAGAAAGAGAAAAAACATGGAATAGTTGGAGGAAAAAAGCAGGTACAGGTTGAAGTTCCCAAATCGGCAACCTCGGGACCAGCGCCGAGCCAAAGTAAATGGAATTTTCCGACTTTTAGAACGTAGATATATTTAGGGGAAAAAAAAACCAACCCAAACCATCCAATTTCTTCAAAAGGTCAATTTTCTCATAAATAGTTAACACATTGTTTTTTCCTTTTCTTTTCCTGCACCAGTAGGTGTTCCTGGACGTTTGGGAGCCATAATACCAATAACAGACCTGTAGAAGTACACAAAATAACAGTGTACAAAAACTCTACAGTACAACCCCAAACTAAAACAATAAAAAAACAAATCGGCGGGAGAAACCAAGCGGCCTAGTGTGGTGGCATCTAGCGGCCGACCCGGCAACTACGCGCCGGGTTTTGGGTGTTCTGCCGTGTTCTGGAAAATCCGGAACCATAGCCGAGTTTTGGGTGTTGCCGAGTCTTGGGATGCCGAGTTTGGGAACTTCAACCTGTATCAACCTTTGGGAGAAGTACAAAACATCTAGGAATGAATATGTAAGAATCTGAAGAGAAGAAGAAAGTAACTATGAGAGGAATATAATAGAAAAATGTAAGAACGAACCGAAACTTTTCTATAGATATATTAATGGAAAAATGAAAAACAAAGAAGGAATAGATAAGCTGAAGGTAGAAGGCATAGTGTATGAAGATGCATTACAACAGGCTGAGGTGATGAATAACTGCTTACAGACTGTATTTACAAGAGAAAGTGAATTTAAAACGAAAAATATAATAGCAAAAGAAAATATAATGGAAGACATAAAAGTAGACGTAATAGAAGTAAAAAGACTAATGGAAAGTCAAGATGTGAGAAAAGCCCCGGGTCCAGATGGAGTGTCGAATTGGATTATGAAAGAGTGCAGTAACCAACTAGCAGGAAAGTTACATCGTGTAATTGAGAGTTCACTCAAGGAGAGCAGAGTCCCACTTTATTTGGAAAAGAGCAAAATATGTGCCAATTCACAAAGGAGAAGACAAAGAAGAACCACTAAATACAGGCCAGTATCATTAACAAGTGTAGTGGCAAAAATGTGTGAAAAAATTGTGAAGGACAGATGGTTGAAATACTTGGAAGAGACAAACACACTCGCAGGTGGCCAGTTTGGATTTAGAGGAGGAATGTCATGTACAACAAATTTATTTAGCTATTACTCGAGAGTGATCGATGTGACACAGGAAAGAGAGGGGTGGGTCGATTGCATATACTTGGACCTAAAGAAGGCATTTGACAAGGTACCTCACAAGAGACTGCTCTGGAAGCTAGAACATGTAGGAGGATTGAAGGGTGGTTTTCTGAAGTGGATGGGGAAGACTTTTTTAGCAACAGAGAGATGGGAACAGTAATAAAAGATCAGAAGTCAGAATGGTGCAGGGGATAAGTGGAGTTCCTCAAGGATCAGTATTGGCCCCAGTGATGTTTCTGGTCTATGTAATGATATGACAGAGGGAGTGAACAGTTATATGAGTTTATTCGCTGATGATGCTAAATTACTAAGAAAAATAGAAAGTAAAGAGGACTGTGAGGATTTTCAAAAGGATCTAGATAAGATTTTCAGATGGAGTCAACTATGGGAAATGGAGGTTTAATGCTAAAAAGTGTTTAAAATGAGGAAGTGGGCAGTAGCAAAAAGAGACAGAGAGGAAAGTATTCGATGGGAAATGAATGGATAATCAAAACAAAGGTCGAAAAAGATCTGGGAGTATGGTTTACGGATGATTTGTCTGTCACCTGGGAAGCATATAAACAAGATCACAGGAGATACATATCAGTTGCTGAGGAATATAAGAATGGCATTCAAATATCTGGATGAAGAGATGGTTAAGAAATTGATAACATCTTTGATTCGACCAAGGTTGGAATATCGGCAGTGATTTGGTCACCAAAATAAAAAAAAGGATATAAGGAAGATTGAGAGAATACAAAGAGCAACCACAAAAAAGGCTCCAAGCCTGAGAGATTACATATGAGGAAAGACTTTCAAGACTGAAACTCCCAACTCTTGAGAAAGAAGAGAAAGGGGAGATTTTTTAGCAGTGTATAGAGTTGCATCAATGGGTCTGGAAAAAATTGATAGAGAAAATCTGTTTTTGTGGGGCGATAGAAGTGCAAGAGGTATAAGAAGAAATTTAAAAGGACAACATGCAAGAGGGACCCTAAAAAAATACAGCTTCCCGTATAGAAGCATGAAGCCTGGAACAACCTTGATGCAAAAGTGATTTATGCAAGAAATATTCAGGATTCAAAGGCAAGCTGGATATAGTAGATTTGGAGACGGACATATGAGCATAGCTCTTTTCCTGTATGTTACAACTAGGTAATACAACTAGGTTTAAAAACACACACACCAAAAAAAAATAAAATTAAAAAAAAAAAAAAAGGGGTACGAAGCAGCATGAAACTCGGGGAGAATAATGCGCGAAAGTCGAAATGGTAATAATTTAGGCCTTGGCGCGAAATTTGCGGATCGCGAAACTCACCATAGCGTGAAACTCGGGAGGGTGTACTTTTCTTTGAGTATGCTGATGTAAACATTCACCCCCAGCTTTGATAAAACATTCCCATTATGTTTGCTGGTGTTGTATACATTCTCTTCCCACTTGCAGGTCAGTCATGTAATCGGCATGGCAGTATTCATGCCTGCGCTGCAAGACCTGCTACTGTGAGGAGCATGTGCGAAGGAAGGGTGTCAAGTATGACAACCGCCAGAAACTTCCTTGCCCCAAAGTGTGGCTTTGATACTGAAGAGACCAAGGAACTCAGCATGTCAAGTAAGTGGTACCTAGGACGTCCTTCTTTCCTTCCTGTGCGATGACTTAACAAAGCCCTGTCTCACTTTACACAATATAAGGAACATATGGATTGCACTTGTTTGTGCACCAAATGATTAATTATTGTATTGATATGCCTGGTCATCTCTTTTTTTTACCGTTTCATTCACATCATTGATACTTATTCCCTTCATAAACTCATTCTAAGAATGTTATTCATACATAAGGTCTTCTCCCAAATGTGTAAGGGATACAAAAACACAGAGCAGTTCACTCACACAAATAATCAATGCAAAATTGTATCTGTATTAAATATAAAAAATATTCTATGAAAATTGATAAATTTCTGACTCTTAAACTTCTACCATAAATTATTCTTTTATGAGAAAATTATCATTACATGTTCTGTGGATCCTACAGTTATTTACAGTAGTATAATGTTTTCACATTGATTTAATAATGGGTTTTCTTTCAGGCATACTTCATCTTTCATAGGACAATATAAAACTTAACCCCTTAGGGGTTTCATTACGTAACATATAGGGCCCCCCCACACTCCCCCACAGGTTACAAAAAATATAAAATACAATATTTACTCCAAAAACTCAAAATCGTCCAAGAAAAAAAAGAAAAATTTAAAAGGGAGCAACTCGCCATTTTTAAATTCCAGCGTGGCCACGCCGGTCCCGGCTCTCCCCACTGTTGCCGGGTCGTTCTCCCTCCGCCCACTTGATGCACTTTTAAACACTGAGTCTTCCAGCCACATGTTACACAGTCATTATTTTCACACTTACTAATATATTATGAACTTAATAAACAAATTTTTCCACACAGAATCATATACAGGGAAGCCCCGAAGATACGAGCAGTTAGGTTCCACCTGGCATACTCGTAAAGCGAAATCCGTATAGCGAAATACATAACTAATGGTAAAATATAGGTTTGGGTCCAGGACCCCATAAAAAACATGTTTTTCAAGCTAAAAAAAAACTAGTGGTCCCAAGGTTGGGGTCGCCACCCTGGCTAATTACCCCTAAAGGTCAGGCCGCACACCTGGCTAATTACCCTTCAGGTCACGCCTTGCTTGGGGTGACCGGGACTGGGGTCAACCAAACCCCCCTTTGTCCAGCCCGGGAGTCCTGTACGTATTCGTCAGTCACCTACCAACCACTACAGTGAGAGGAACACCACTCCTTCTCTCCCTGTGTTCCTCTCATTTGTGGTGGTAGGTAGGAAAACTGCCAGAAGCTGGTCTAGGAAGCCAGGGCGGGAACCCAGCAACGGAGGTGTGGGAGGAATTTGGGTCACGAGCGAGTCAGGTCCGAGCCAGGTTTTGGGGCTTGACCTTTAGGGGTAATTAGCCAGGTGTGCGATCCCAAGCTTGGGGCCCCCAAACAACATCATCATACAGCCCAGATGCATACTGGTAGGGCTCGCATTTTGAACTTGGTAATTTTACTGACCCCAGTTTGAATGTCGTAGCATTGGATTTTCGATCTCGTATATTGAAAATAGCCCCTAATTTACTAGCTCGTATCATTGATTTTTTCGTATTAGTCCGGTGGCTGGGCGGGGGGCCCTTTGCAATGTTTGGCAACAATATTTTTTTACTTTTTTCGATAGGTATTGTGTCTAAATGAAATTTAGGCTGGGTGGCCACTTGTCACCGGCTTGGCTTTTTCAGAATCCAAGATTGCCGCCACGATGACCGCCATATACATATAACCAAAATATAAATTAGGCTGTAACTCCTGTTCTAAGTACAGTAAAAGGATGAAATTGGGTGTCTAAATATTGTTTTAAAGACCAAGGAAGTGGATTATGATGTTTTTGGATCATTTGGCGGCCATATTGATGGCATAAATCCAATAGGGCCGCCAAAATACCTGAAAAAATGCCAAAATCACTTTAAAAACTAATATAATCTGTTGTACATGCAGTTGAATTATAAAGTGTCTGTATATATATGTGCTTGTAAAGCATATAATATGATTCTGAAGTCATTCGCCAGTTTACAAGCAATATTGATTATGATAGCAAGCAAAATATAAGAAAAAAAATCTATTTAGAATCGGACAACATTTATTGAAATTTAATTATCATCTCTCAAACATGACATTGGCGTGACTTAAAAGTAGACATACATGTAAAGTATATGATACTACCCATAATAATAATAATAAAATAATATAAATAATAATATGTAGTATAAATACTACAGGAGAACCTCGTTATCCGGCACCCGCGGGGGGGAGCGCATACCGGATACTCATTTTTCCGTTGTTTTGAGAGTTACTCTTATGGAATGCCCAAAATCACTTTTTTTTTTTTTTTTTTTTTTTTTTTTTTTTCTTTTTTTCTCTTCTTCTTTCTTCCCATCACAAGGAGCCGGCCAAGGGCACAACAAAAATGGGTAACACAAAGTCCGCCTTAGTTGCCAGTCCCTATAAAAAAGACAGTAAGAGAATAAATAAAAGAGGGGTGAGCCAATTTAGTGAGGGAGGTGTCTTGTTTCTCTTCTTTGAAAAGATGTAAGTCATAGGAAAGTGCAAAATAGAAACAGGAAGAGAGTTCCAGAGTTTATCAGTGGAAAAAAAAAAAAAAAAAAAAAAAAAAAAAAAAAAAAAAAAAAAAGCCTGGCACGATTAGTTGCCGTTGTTTTGAGGCTGCCGTTGTTTTGAATGCGGTTAAACGAGGTTCTCCTGTACTACTACTAATAATAAATGCAACAATTTGGGATCTTTACGTTTCCCAAATGTTCAACGTTATATCAATTTCATATTTTACATGTTAACTCTAATAAAAGAAGTAAATTAAAGCTCCCCAAAGGACCAAATATCTTATATCTAGGAACTATTCATCGTCCTCATCGTCGACATCCATTGCCTTTGGTCGTTTGCCTCATCGCTGTCATCAGGGATATCGGCATGATCTGTTTCACTCTCAGTGATGTTGAATGGATTGGAACAGGCAGTACCCCCCACCCCAGGTGCAGAACATCGTGCATGGAAGTTGGCGCCCCATACAGCCACATTTCCTACCTCTACATGCTCGCTCAGATGTGCAGCCACATCTGACCAGCTTGGAATGTGCTCCGGGGCGTAGGATCACCGTCCTCCATATTTCGAGGGATGAGACACTTGTTAGTGTCATCAGCTTCCCACCCGTGTTCCACTGCAGCGAGAGTTTGGGGGATCCCCACTCAGGGCACTGTACCAGTGAGCGACTTGGTGGTGTGCTCTACGAACGTTCTGCTCAAACGCTACTGTAGTTGGGGGCAAACTACACAGCTTCGGTGCTGCTGTCGATTTGCCCGTCTTCTGTGCCCATAGCTTCTGGCAGATCTTGGTCTCGAAGAGGTGGGAGTGTAATGCCATAGCACGCACCCATGAAAGCTGTTGCTTGTTCGGTGACTTCAACGATGTTTGCCAAGGGTTTACCAAGTTGATTCCAGAGTGTAGCCTTTTCGAGCCCCAGCGATTGCTTTTGTTTTCCCAATTCCATAAGTGCAGCAACTGAATCACAGCCCGTTAGAGCATGAAGCGCCAAGAGCTCGGGTACGATTGCTGAATGTTTACGAGCGGTTTCCTTCACGTCAATGTACGACCAACCCATGACTGGAGACTGCATCGCAATGATGACTGGAGCTTCTCATCAAGTAGTAGTAAGCAAGTAACGGGGAACACGTCTGGTCGTCACACACGACCCGCACGTGTGATTCTGTATCTTCTTTTGCAAGGTGGATGGCCTGTTGAGTGATGAGTATGTCAGCTTCTTCCTGTGTTGATGCTATGTCCGACGAGACGACTTACGAACCTTCGATACCTGAGTGGGCATGTCGTTTTCCCAGAACACCAATGGTGGTTCTGTGTCGCATGCTGCAGGGGAAGTTATCATCACTCAGGATCGCATCGTAAAGCAGAGTGTTGAGCTGTTTCTTATTGGCTGAGTTCTTAAGTACTGCGTCCCGAGCCGGCAGTGGAGTTTCCGTTCGAGCTGATGGACCCGGGTAGCGTTGGCTCGAGCCGATCTGGTGCTGCCCCTTTGTAGAGTATTCAAATAGCGACGAAGCACAGGTGGACATCAGCTTCAAGCAATCTCGCGTTGTTCCAGACCTTGAACACCGATATGAACGTGTCAACGGTTCCTTGGGATGGCCATTCTAAAGGCGCGGTCACACGGACAATTTTTCTGGCAATATTAAACCCGGCAATGCAATTGCGGCCCAAACTCGGATATAATTGCGAGTTCTAATGACAATTTATGAGGGACGGACGGTCGGTCTTTGTCGACGTTGCCGCAAGACAAATTGCTGCAATATTCCCACCCCAAACGCATATTATTTGACATTTTTTTTTAAGCAACGCTCTAATTCAATATACAGAAGCTGAAATACATAGCTACATAGTAACAAGAACCGATTACAAGACGAATTGTGAAGCCCTGTACACTCTTGTACGTGTTTTTAAGCGATTTGAAGGATACAAAACACCCAAGAAAAATTTTAATGAGTTATGGCTGGTAAAACATTTTATTTGTGACGGTCTATTAATAACTAAAAATTTTTAGGGAATACCAACTTTTATGGGCACTTGATGTGGACTGTTGACTGTTTTAATCTGACGCACTTGCCATACACAAGAATCCTTTCAATCATCATCACCCTATTTGTGAACCAGTTTCTCCCTATTTCTCCCTATTTTTCCAAAAGATGCTTCTTCAGATACATCTTGAGAAGCCAAAATTGCCCTTCAAATTATTGCTACCTCTGAAAATCCGTGTGACCAAAACACGACAAGGTGTTGCCTTTGCTGAATAATTGCAGCCTGAATATTGACGCAAAAATTGCTCATGTGACCGCGGCTTAATGTCCACAGAAGAGCGGACACATCAAAACCACCATAGATGTTGGGCTTGTGATTAGGCGTTGTGAAACTTCTACCTGGAGGTTCTTTTCAGTGTAGCTTTTCCCGTTGCCACTCGCATCCTGGCCATCAGCTTGAAACATCATCACTATATCATCGCTCACGTCAGATCCTGCAACCGAAACGTAGACGTTAAGTTTTTGGTGCGATTTTTGGTGATTTTGGCATTTTTTTACATGTATTTTTGGCGGCCATATTGGATTTTTGCCATCAAGATGGCCGCCAAACGATCCAATAACATCATAATTTCACTTCCTTGGTCTCAAAAAAACATATATTTAGACACCAATTTCATCCTTTACTGTACAGGGAGGTCCCGAAGATACGAGCAGTTAGGTTCCACCGGGCATACTTTTTAAAGCGAAATCTCGTATAACGAAAAAACATAACTAATGGAAAATATAGGTTTGGTTCCAGGACCCCATAAAATTATAAAAAATAATAAAAAATAAAGAAAATGTTTTTAAAGCTAAAATAAACTATAGAAAAACACAACAAACTCTCAAATATAGGGCTCTATATACCACACCACCGCATCACCACACCACCACACAAAACACAGTGAATTAAGAGTGACAGCACAGTAGGACAGAGCACAAATAAGTCCCCAATAAGCACATTAAGTAAACCAGCAAATAACTAAAATTGACTCACAAGGCACAATACATAAAAAGCAACAAAGACGGTGTATGTATTTTTTTGGGGGACGCCGCGTGATACACTAGACTCGAGAGGGTGGGGTAGGTAAGGGACAAAGGGAGGGGTGTGCAGACCTCTTCCAATGCCCACAAACTCGTCTCTGCGCATCTGAATCATTGTACATTGTCCAGGGTTGTGAATTTTTGTAGGCCACATTGTCGTACCGAGCCACCAGAATTATCATTTTTTCAGATTGATTATCGTACAACCTTAGGTAAAATCATATAGTCAGTAAATGACTTTATAATTTTAGTAAATAACTTGGTAATTTTTTTCGCCCCAGTTTGAATGTCGTAGCATTGGATTTTCGATCTTGTATATTGAAAATAGACCCTAATTTACACATCTCGTATCATCGGATTCTCGTCTATCGAATGCTCTTTATAACGGGACCTCCCTGTACTTAAAAACAGGAGTTACCAGCCTAATTTATTTTTGGGTTTATATTGGCGGTCATCGTGGCGGCAACTTGGATTCTGAAAAAGCCAAGCTGGTGACAAGTGGCCACCCACCCTAAATTTATCTAGACCCTAATACCTATCAAAATAAGCCAAAAAACGATTGTTGCCAAACATTGCAAGGTTCACTGGAAATATGCTGCACTCCCCACCGGACTAATACCGAATGCTCGTATAAGGGGACTTCCCTGTACAGGGAGGTGCCGAAGATACGAGCAGTTAGGTTCACCTGGCATACTTTTTAAAGCGAAATCTCGTATAACGAAACACAAAAACTAATGGTAAAATATAGGTTTGGTTCCAGGACCTCATCAATTAAAAGAAAAAGAAAAAAGAAAAAAAAAAGAATTTTTTTTCAATCTAAATAAACTATAGCAAACACAACAAACTCTCAAACTCTCAAATATAGGGTTCTATATACCACACCACCGCACCACCACACAAAACCAGTGAATTAAGGTGTGACAGCACAGTAGGACAGAGCACAAATAAGTCACAATAAGACATTAAGTAAACCAGCAAATCACTAAAATCGACTCACAAGGCATAATACATACAAGCAACAAAGCAACAAAGACGTTGTATGTACTCTTGGGGACGCCGCGTGAACACTAGACTCGAGAGGGTACGGTAGGTAAGGGACAAGGGGGGGGTGCGCAGGGCCTCTTCCACTGCCCAAAAACTCATCTCTGCACATCTGAATCATTGTACATTGTCCAGGGTTGTGAATTTTTGTAGGCCACATTGTCGTACCAAGCCACCAGAATTATCATTTTTTTCGCTCGCTTGGACCCTATTTCAGCCGAAATCAGGTGTCAAAATAGGCTTGTAAAAGGTTTCCACAAATGTGTGGGCAAGAAAGATAAAAGGCGCAAGGAAGAAATTTGGCACAGAAAGTTATATTTATTTTCTTAACTCATTGTCCAAGCGAGCTTTTAGCATTTATGCTAAAATTTGTAATATATTGTGCCTGGCGACATTAGTGCAGTGGCGAAAGTAGTGCATTAGTGCAGTGGAAAAAAAAATGTGTCGTAGCCTTCACAACAACAACGTTTAGCGTTGCCGAGAGGCGCCGCTTGTGTTAGGCCTCATATAACCACTATAACTCTTTGTTTCTAATGCCGTTATAGGTTTTATTTAGGGTTAGCGTGGTGTTATATAGTGGTAGGGTGTGTGTGAGGTGTTAATATGCCATTTCAGCCGTGGGTACAGAGAGGAGAAAGAATAACAATTATGAAATACCCCCACCCCCATCAGATTGATTATCGTACAACCTTAGGTAAAATCATATGTCAGTAAATGACTATAATTTTAGTAAAAATTTGTAATTTACTTTAGTAAATAGACTTTAGTAATTTTACTAAACCCCAGTTTGAATATCGTAACATTGGATTTTCGATCTCGTATATTGAAAATGGGACCCTAATTTACACATCTCGTATCATCGGATTCTCGTATATCGAATGCTCGTATAACGGGACCTCCCGTATATGAAAAAAAACATGCTGTTTTATTGTCACAGTGGAAGTTGCCAAGGCCACGTGTTGCCACAATATTTACAGACACGGAGCATATTGTTGCGCATTTTTCATTAAAAATAATTTCCTAATAATCTTTAATACACGTCATCACTATCAAAAGTCGCCTTTCCCTTCAATAAATTCACCATCATCTTCACTGAAAAGCCTAGAGTGAATGGATGGTATATCCAAGGGTTCTCGACCTGCTCCCCATGACGTTCAATAGAACAGTGACTCACGGAGAGGCAGTGAGACGAGTCAAACACAACCGCTTCTAGGGGGATATGCCAGACACTCACAGGAAAATAATTATGCCCATACAAAGCAGCTGAGTGACAGAAGAAATGTGTATTTGAACGTCACGTCGTGGGACGTGAGTAACCTATGTGTACCCTATGACACCAAGTCCTGTGACCTGAGTAACCTCTAACGGGTTAATTACAGTAAACCCGCACTATAACTAACCAATTAGGGAGAGGGGGAGACGTTATATCCGAGGGATCCGAACTTTTCACATAGTAGAACGAACTTTGTTTGTTATATGAGGTGAAAGTTCGTTATTTCCGACCATTTCCGTGTATAAGAACTTTGTACATTAGATGAAAGTTTGTATACTAATGTACATGCAGCCATCACAAATACTACACGCATACAGGGAAATTAAAACAATACGTGGTGAGGCACGGGAGAGGACGTGAGAGGTGTTTACACTCGGGCCGACAAAGCCAGACTGATCAGCACGCAGCCGCGCACCGCCCGGTCGGCTTTGTTTCACTGCTACCGTCCGACCTGTGTGTACATGTTCGGCCGACCCACCACCGAGCCAAAACCCCGCATTTACCAAATTTATTCGGTAAATCCTCGCATATATCGGACTGGCAGATAAAGTTCGTTAAAGCTGAAATTTGTTATATCGAGGTCCGTAAAAGCAAGGGTTATTCCTAAAATACATCTCTTTTAGATCCCCTCTTTTCCTTCTTTCTTCCAAAGATGGTAGTCCTAGCTTGTCCAATCTCTCTTTGTATGTCAACTCAGCCAGACTAGGAACCATCATTGTTGCTGCTCTTTGTATTCTTTTGATCTTCTTTATATCTTTCTTCTTGTGTGGAGACACACCACTATGGCATATTCTAGTTAAGGGCGGATCACGGCCACAAAGATCTTTTTCATCATATCCTCATCCATGTGAACATTAATGAATGATGTTCTGATATTCATCATCACCGCCGCATGCGGCTGCTCCGCATCACGCCGGAAGTGAGGACAAAACACACACAGTTCTATGGATGTGGTCACACTGTCCGGCCACGCCGCACAGCGCTTCCCTGCTACCACAATCTTCGATGTACATTTTCAATTATAACTCCTGTACTATGTACCAACCCTATGTAAACTATAATGTCCCCTATGTAAACCTTTCTGCCGACGTACAAACATTATCTTTATAACTCACACCCCGCATACCAAAAAGAATGTAAGCCAAGATATAAACATTTTCATCATGTATAACTCCAATATAACTACGTACATTATCTACATTGTTACCAGTTACTATGAGCCCAACCCCCAATCCTCCCCAACCCATCAACACCCAGATCCCATCAAGTTCATCACCTTCCTTCCTCTTATAAATTAAAATTATCACGCATGACTATCTACGGTGGCTGCTGGGGGTAAACTGTGCAGCCAAGCCGCACAGTGTGACATGGTACAGGTCATGCGGCCATGCCATGGCCATGCCACAACGGCGGCGCCGCCTAGTGTGACACAGCCTAAGGCTCTCATGAAGGAGTTGCCAGAGGCAACTAGAACACAGTTGAAGAAAAAAAAACTGCAGAGAAAAATTCAATATACGTACAGTGGAAACTATAACGGAATATTTCAGCATGCAAATGCAAATTCTTGCATGGGGAATTTCATAACGGAATGGAATTTTACTGCTATAGAGAGTTTCCGCTATAGAGAATTCCGTTATAGGGAGTTTCCACTGTACATGTATTGTCTTGAAAAATCATTATTTCCTTAAGGATGGCCATGTCACACTGGCAGACTGGCAGAGCATGTTTTGTAAAAGAGTTTATTTTATGGTTGAGTTAGAAGAGTTTTAATGAAATTAAATAGTCTACATGCATAAACAAATCACTGATTCAAGATATAGGTTATGTGTATATAGCAGTAATTAATTATACTCATTATTTGGCAAATTCTGTATCAAAAATTACTGCATTCCCACTGGAAAACCGTCTGTAAGAGAAGTGTAAGAACAAGTATCCAGCTGCCCAAGTTCATGCATGCATCCATTTCCTGTCTCAGTAATTCCTTTCATTTCCACACTGAACCACTCTCCCCCTCCACAGCGCGCACCCACAAGTATGGCGTCAGCAGATGGACCTTGATGATTATGGTGAGGGAGCAGTGGGGTACAGGTACATCGACTACAATGATGAGGAGGATGACGATGACGATGACGATGATGATGATGATGATGATTCTGAGGATGATTCTGAGGAGGAGGAAGGTGAGGGCAATGAGGGTGACGAAAGCAAGAGTAAAGTGACGCAGTAAACAAAGTTTATTACTCTGTGGTTTTGGGTAAATAAATAAAGAGTTGGTGTTCTTTTTTTGTGTCTTCATTTCTTTTAAGTCTTTCTGTGAGGATTTAGATTTCAGGCATTGATATTAGCAGTTCTCTCTCCTCTCTCTCTCTCTTCTCTCTCTCTCTCCTCTCTCTCTCTCTCTCTCTCTCTCTGTAAAATCAACATTTATAAGTGATGCACAAAACAGATATTCAGTCCATATTCATTCATACATTCACAACATTTCATAACTTTTACCTGGCATTTCATTAGTTTTAGAAATTTTCTAATAGCCAATATTTCCTTATACACTTTTATCTGTTATGAAAATGTAATTTGAAAATTTGTGGATAACTTTTCTTTTCATATGAACATAAAACTTTCTTCCAAAATGTTGAGTGTTACAAAACTCAGAAGCTCGCTCACACAACTCAATACAACTTGCAGTTTACACATCCTAATTATAAAAAATAATTCATGAACACTTTACAAGCTATAAATTCAGCCCAAAATAATTATTTTATGGAAAATTATGAATTTAAAAAAAATTTCCATCTACAACAAACTACAGATTTTACATTAAAAAAGTATTTTATAGGTAATGTAAAATAATGAGGTGAAAAACTTACGTTTTCTAGAACTTTACTATTAAGTCCAATTGTAATATTGTAAAATTTGTTTCCTATATTGAGAATGTGAAAATTATTTCATTGTTTATTAACTTCTTTTTTTTTTTACAAGTGCAACCCCATTTGTTACAGAAAAAGATTTTGTGTATGAAAAAAAAAAATATATATACTACTTTTTCTTTAATCTTCTTACTAGTAAAATAATTTGCTATCTATTGTTATATGTTCATACAGCATACCCTCTCCCAAACTAGTGGGTTGACACATATAAAGCAGATTGCATGAAATCATTTGAAACCATTTATAAATTTGGCCAGTAAATGACACATGGGCATTTCTGCCTGTCAAGTTGTTGGCTAACCATTTTTTTGTATTTTTGTGCATGTTTGTGTTGTATATTTTGTTTGTAAGGTTGTGGCGAGGGATGACATCAAAAGCTTTACTGATGTCTAGCATAAAGAGGATGTTTGGAATGAGGATGAAAGAGGATGATGGAAACCCCCACATCTATGTGGGGGTTTAGTTAAATTGATGCTATGAAAAATTCTTTGTGTAAGGTCTGTGAGAAGAATGTTGCTAAGTGTAGAGGCCTGAAACTATGTTGTAAGGTGCTAGGGGAATGTGTGGTGTGATCTGATTTAGAATGAGACG
Source organism: Chionoecetes opilio (assembly GCA_016584305.1). NCBI lineage: Eukaryota > Metazoa > Arthropoda > Malacostraca > Decapoda > Majidae > Chionoecetes > Chionoecetes opilio. Next base: position 117,896 of record JACEEZ010009144.1, read on the forward strand.
TTCCGTGACTTTGGTAGGAGTGTAGAGTAATGTAAAGGGGCGCAGTGAGGAAAGTAGCGTGTGGTCTATGTTGGGTTTGGGAATAGTGATAATGGTAGTGCTTCCAGATGTTAGGTTTGGTTTTGTGTGAGTAATAGCTATAATTTCCTATGATGGTGGGTGCCTGAACACCATGTGATCCAAGGTGTCAGTGTATGTTACTGATGTTATCTGGGTCACAGACAGACGAGTGCTTAATGTTGTGAATGATGTGACTCGCCTAGCAGTTTGTGAATAGTACATAGTCTGGGTCAGTGGAGAATTTTTTTTTTCGTCAAATGACTTGTCGGCCCTTAGGGTGTGGGTTTTGGTGGCTGATGTGAGAGAAGTGTTTGATGAGGATATTTTCTAGTTTGTTTGAGGGTTTGGTGTCTGTTGTGGTAATGGCGGCGTGTGATAGTGGTGTCCTGCTGTTGGAGAGTGTGATTCTGCTTAATGTTTTGCAGAATTTTGTCTGTTCTGTAATCAAGTGTGTTGACCTATCTATGCCAATTTAGTGTTTTTTGTTTAGTAATTTGTTATTTTGTATGATAAGTGCTTATATTGCTGTATGGCTCTGAGACATGGGCTTTGATGAAGATTTGGAGGATGTGTTGGTTGGTTGTGGATCGTAGAATTTTGAGGTTGAGGTTGACCATCACTAATCCGGCAATCAATATTCCGGCATGAATTTCGGAGTGCAGTTTCAAATTAACCGGGTTGGCGCGCCACTGTTTTCGGGAGGCTTCTTCTTCTTCTTCTTGTGACCTTGCTTAGTATCGCTTTGTAGGTCGTCTGTCTAGCTCGTGTTCGAGCTTGACACATATCTTCCTTCTTTGCCACTCTGTAGCCCTTTCTTTCCCTGCCAATGGAAGGTGCCTGTTCCCTGGCGCCGTTTGTTTTGATGGCCCCCGTACCCAGAATCAGCTGTATGCTCACATTCCGACAGGAAATCAACGTTGCAGTGGTACAGGTGGAAACAGAAACCAGAGGGAGTGACCTGGCATGTAGGAGACTGGGGGAGTAAGTTACTCTATAAAGCAAGAACAGGCACCTTGGAAGTCAACGGAAGGAACAGGGAACTGGAGAACCAGAATTGTAGCTGCAGGGTAGGAGAGAAAGAAACTGTAGAACATGTCATTGTGGAATGTAACAAGTATAGGAGTCAGAGGGAAAGGCTTATAGCATCAATAGTAACACTAACAGTCCTAGGCAGAGAGGAGTGGGACAGGAGACTAGAGCAGAAAGACGGGGCCCTGTGTACGGGGCCCTATATGCAGCATATATAGAGTCAGGGGACAAAACATCAATAATCCAGAAATTTCGAAAATCCGGCAGTCCTAAGGTCCCGTGGTTGCCGGATTAGTGATGGGCAACCTGTACTGTATATGGTTGGGATCACATGGAGAGATGAGGTGTCCAGTGAAGAGGTGGCAAGAAGATGTGAAATGAAGGAGCAGAGTACAGTGCTGAGAGTGAGGAGATTGAGGTGGTTTGGGCATGTGAAGAAGAGAGAAGGTTGGTGAGGGATTGGGAGAGCTGTTGGAGTGGAAGTGCCAGGTCGCCGTCCACCGGGCAGGTCAAAGAAGAGATGGAGGCAGTGTGTTGAGGAGGATCTGGCAGCATTGGGCATTGAAGAGGTTGAAGCAATGGATAGAGATTGTTGGAAGCGTATCATCAACCATCTAACCTTATAAGATATGGGAAAATCTGACGTTAAACAGAAAGATGTTAAGTGCTTGTATTTGTTGTGCAATGTCTTGTCTAAGGGATGTTGGGGAAGTGTGTTTGAGTGTGATACGCTGTCTAATAAGGCCTTGAATTTCTGTATTTATTTGTGTATTTACACATGAATTTGTGTGAATTTGTGTATTTACCTAGTTGTTTTACAGGGCCTGAGCTACACTCGTGTGGTCCCATCTCCGTATCTACATTTATCCAGTCTTTCAACTGGTGCACATTCTTTGCCGATATCACCTCATTTAGTTCATTCCAAACTTCTGCATTTCTATGAGGGAAGGTGTACTTCTTTATGTTGTTTAGGCATCTCCCTTATCCTAATTTTTTTGTACCGTAAATGGCGGCGCAAGTTGACTCTTTGAGCCTGAAAAAATCTCTCCAAAACTAGGGGTCGACTTATACGGTAAGGATAAAATACGAACCTTTACCACCGAGTGGCAAACACGTGGATGAGCACTACTAACAATCGCTGTACACCGCTTACCATAACACCAGCAGGTTACAACAAATATTTCCAACTAAAACTTGTGTTCGGTGAACTTACTTAACATATTCAACACACAGATTCATATAGAAATAATAAAATAATAATAAAAATTCAGTTTATATCAACACAAAACCATACCCAGCAAACACAAAGACGGAGGGCCTCCGGAGGCCCTCCGTATGTCTTATCGGTGGCCCGACGGAAGTGTACGACGTAAGGCCGCTGGGAATTTGCTCAGAGGCTCACCGGCGGGCCGCTCCCAGCGGCCCGCCGTAGGGCATATGACCATTTGCCGCTGTTATATTAACTGATTGAGGAATATTTATGGTTATACTTTCTAGTTATATTGCAGATATAGTAATGTTTTAAGGGGTGTTGCACAACCCATTAGCCGATTAATAGACTAATGGGCTGTTCAACACTTATAAAAACATTACTATATAATGCAATATGCTTAGAAAATTTAACCAGAAATATTCCTGCGTCGTTATCCAGTAATACGATGAAAAGGAGATTGCTAGGATCATAATTGCTACGGACATTGTTTATTTAATAGGTACAAAAACATTTTCGTTATTGAGTTTACATGCTGGTGTACGTGGAACACTGAACGGCGTGAACAGTCATGTAGAAGGATATAGGTTGCGGCGAACAACATAACAACATCCACCCACTCGTGCGTTTTCCAACTAACTGATTATTTTCAGTCGGACACAGCGCCAGGCGCCGTCAAGGAATTCCTAAAAAAACGTGTCGTACTGCAATTATTTATATTATTCAGTCTATTTCGATATAATGAAGGAGCGAAAACATGTTATAACTAAGTTCTCATTATGTTATCGACTGGTTAAGGGTGACAATTTAGGCCTTTTGTGGGTTTTTAACCCTTTGTAATGGCTATCGTACGTCTGGCAGTTTAGTGCATTGATAGCTGAGAAAAGATTTCAAATAATATTCTATTCTAAATCATGATATTATTCATATGTTAACTCTATCATCTACATATTCCATATTAGGTGTACCGTTGAGTATTGATATGTGTTGATAATATGTTGGAAGTTATTGAAATAAGGGAAAATATGACGTGTTATTCCGTAATAATCTTCGCCGCGGTTAATCAAGTGTTATTTTTATATGATACTAGCTACACACACAGACTAACTGATAACCTTTTTCCATGTAAACTCCTTCCTATGTACGTATCTCATCTTTATTTCTATGTATCTCTGGGTGTTCCTGATTAAGCTGGAAATATTTGAAATAAACTGAAATATGATCATTTCTATAAACTATTATAAAAACTTTTATAACAATTTTTAATAGCTTGAACAGGCCTAATAATAGTGATGGTACCGATATTGAGATACTATGTATATTACTGAGTTAATATATATAATATGAAATTAATATTTCCCACTTACAAATACGTACCAGCGCCCAGCGGGCCTCCGGAGGATTGACATCAAGTTGCCGCTGCTTGTCACTACTAATGTAATACTACATCAAGATAATCATATAACTGTTGTTTCAAAATGTTTACACATAGAAATATTCAATTCTTGAAATTCTGTACATTAATTTTCAACATAGTAAATTATCCCGTCTGAAAATACACCAGCGAGCCTTCGGAGGGCTGACGGAGGTAAATTTGCCGCTGGCGGCCGCCGTTCGCCGCTCTACGGCCTACGTCGGCCCGCCGGTGATGGTTAGCTGGGTAGGCTGTTTCCAACAGCTGATACACAAATTGTAAACTGACTGAAACACCACTGAACCGAACGGCCAGTCAGACAACTACAACAACAACAACTGCCTGGCTGCTCGCCAAGCGCCTACCAGCGCTGTCCGCCCAACTCATCATTACAGTTAGAGTTACACTCTAACAATACAACCGGTAATTCTGATCTACAAATATATCGTGACCATACACTACGGGGGTAAAGATTTTGTAAGCTTTGGCCTACCAGTAGCCTACCATATTTTTGGGGCCGACTTATACGGCAAGTATAGGCCTAACCCGTAATCTTGAATTAATAATCATGAGGTCGACTTGTACGCCTGGTCAACTTATACGCCGCCATTTACGGTATGTCCTATTGTGTAGCGACCTTCTCTTTGCTTCCGAGTCAGTAGTCTCTCATTGTCTGTTTCTTCCATCTTAGTTATCAGTTTAAAAATAGTTATTAAGTCTCCTCTGTCTCTTCTTTGCTCAAGTGTTGGTAATTTTATTTCTTTCAACCTTTCCTCATAAGTAACTTCTAGCTCTGGTACCATCTTTGTTGTCATTCTCTGTATCCTCTCCCAACTTTTTCACATGCTTCGTTTTATATGGGGACCATACAATGGCAGCATATTCCATTTTGGGTCGGATCATTGTAGTAATTATCTTTCATCATATTTGTGTCCATGTAATGAAATGCCACTCTTAATATTCTTCAACATCCTGTACGTATCTCCAAATATTTTATTTACCGTATTTGCTGGCGCATAAGACGCACCTCCGCATAAGACGCATCCCTATTTTACAAGTAGGTTTTGAGAAAAAAAATATATAGGTGTTTTTGATGGAAAAAAATTCGTAAATTTATCAAGTTATTAAAAAAAAAGATTTTGTAAGGGAAAACAAATGATTATGAGCATGTACCTAAATACAATATTCACTGTGCAGTGAATATGAATGAAAAATTATACTAGTTAAAATGTAAAGGGAATGGCACTGTTAGGGTAACCAAAATCGGTCATAATATATTGCAGGATGCCCCCACGAATTGATATTCTAATATTTTGCTACCTATGACATATAGCTTAGATTTAATGTTGTAGGTATGCCATTGTTGCTTTTCTGCTATGTGTTTAGACTTTGTGGAAAATTTGCAGTATAGATATTGGTATTATTTCGGTAGTGGGCTTTCAAAAGTCCTAGGAGTCTTACCTACATCATCGTGTAGCTTTCTTCATTCTGAATACTTTGAGCCCCATTTCCCATGGCGCAATTGAATAATATGGCATTACACGTTGTACCGAAAAACTACCGTTATTTCAGGCAGAAAGTTAAGTTAGGTTAAATCATATTAGGTTAGGTTAGAGGTGGGATTTGGTTTAGTAACAGATGATATAGAGAAAAAACTAAAATTACCAATAATATGGCAGTGTGAAGCGTAGCAATGTTTGCGGGGCGGACCTGGAGGGGCAGGTTGTCCCTCACCCCCACACACACATCTAAACAAACATTGATTTCCAACAAAAACAAGAGCCAGATTAATTCAAAACACATCAAAACTATTCAAGAGGACTAAGTTTCGGCCTCAAAATTGGTGGTTGTCCAATAACAAAAAAATTACGAAGATATTCAGGTAACACTGTAAGGTAACCATTTCTACCTTGTTGTTATTGTTGTAATTGTTGAAGGGCACCGTTGTCGGGATCGACGATATTTTATCGATCGACAACTGGTTTACACTTATGAATCTATCACAGTCGCGAGGGTTGATTAGTCTTCTTCAGGAAGGTAGGGTGGTGTGGGGGGACACCGTACTATTAGTGGAAAAATATTCATAAAAAATCCATTTTTTACCTGAGAGAGTGCACACTGTGCCCAAAACAAACTTCACAATATGACCCACCTATGGTACCCTCATGAATACTTAACTCAGATAATAAGGGTCATTTAAGGTTTTTTATAATTTTTGGCACCTCGTCCGGTGTCCCCCCCCCGAGGGGGACACCGGATCAGGTATGGGGGGGCCCCCCGAAATATT
>JACEEZ010009144.1:124561-137530 GCA_016584305.1 Chionoecetes opilio
AAGGGCTGGTCTCCTATCCCACCTTGCTTACCACTGTAGCGCGCTAACACACACACGCACATACACGCCTGCCTTGGCTTAGGCCACCCGCCTGTCTGGGATCAGGATTAGAGGGTGACCTGACACTGACCTGACTTGTCCTCGCCGACAACTGCAGCACCAACCAGGTAATTCAGTCAGCCACAGGACACACAGACACACACGCCGCGCATCTCTTGTGCCCACGTTGTACAATGACTCGCTGTCAAATAAACTACAGAGCCACGACGCCCTTTCTCCATCCTTGTGTGTATAGACAGACTCCCCAAGATACTACACCTCCCTCTCACCGCTCACACTCCTTCAAATACAACTTTAACATGTTCTTTGTTTCACTATTCCATATCAACAATACTCAGTCCCAGCAAAAATTATATCACCTTTTTCTGCCTCCCTTCTATCATCTCCTTCCAACTGTTGTGTCAACTTGTGTGGCCCGAGTTGAATGTGGGTTAAGGCGACATCTAATATGTGGGATGTTTGTCTTTTCCATGGGTGCGGGGAAGAGTCTGAATGACCCATGGTTGGTGCACGGAGGGCGTCGCCGAGTGAGGTATTCCAGGTGAAGCGGCAGACCTGAGATATCAGACGTTTTACAATGGAGAGCAGCAGCGGGGGGTGGATGATGTTTACATCTGACACTGCCATCTTGGCAGCAACAATCGCTATCTTGTAGCCCCAGCTCTTGTTTTCTCTTAATTAAACTCGAACCTTTTCTTAGTATTATACATTACTGTTGATAACAAACTTACAAATTTGTGCTCAGTGGACTACTGCTCAACACAAATCACTCCAGATTCCCTTAGTAATACACCACCGGCTGTTCTGCATTCTCTGCCCGACTTCTCATGCGCTAATATGGCCGCATTAGACGCAGGGTGAACTTTGCATTCCTTTTTAAGGGAAAAAACTGCGTCTTATGCGCCGGCAAATACGGTACCTACATTTGATTTGACTTTGCTAACTTTACTATATCACCTCGCCTTTACTGAGTGGCCCGACCCTTCGTATATTTTCCGCATGTGGCCCTCTGTGAAAAAAGTTTGGACACCCCTGGTATAGGCCATACGTATAGATGACGTCTTAGAGCGTCATCCGGTACGTGTAGGCCATACGTACAGATGACGTCTTTGAGCGTCATCCAAAAATAATATTTAAAAATATTTATTAAAAATCTTAAAAAGCGCGCGGTTGACGTGAGATTCACTTGACCGTTGGAGGGAATTACAATATATTATATTAAAATATATTTTGTATAATATAATATTGTATAATATTATATTATACAATATATTTATTAAAAAAAAAAACTACGCTATCTTTCACTTCGTTGTATGGCTTTATTTTTGAGCGAATTACAATATATTATACTTCATTGGAAAGGAAATTTATTCAGCTATGTCATGGAATGTAGAAAAATCTTCTATGATGATAAGTTGATTTTTGGTTTATTATTTTTTGCCGCAAGGTGTTATTTTTTTTGTTTTCCACTTCTAACTCGAGATTTGTAAGTTATTTTCATGCTAGCGTATTTTTTTTAACATTGTATGATATAGGAAATGATCTTAGCTTAAAAACGAAACATAATTGAACTCGATACCTTTGATAGTTTAGTTTCTAGACGCGGTGGAAGTACAACTTTTTTCCCGCGCGTGACATTTCGGGTGACAATGGGTTTACGCGGGACAACAAAAAGTTAATGACAATGGTGACGTGAAAGGGTTAAGTCTTAATTGACAGGCCAGAACAATTAGTTATGTGACAAGTATACTCACACACACAGGAACTGCTGAGTGCATGGAATGGGAAGGTCCGCTCGCTGTCCACACGCTGATGACTCAAACACACCCAAAATTAGCTGTTGTCTGTCCAGGTGTGCAATGCTTATCAACTAAGATAATTGGCACGTAGCCACAGGCACACGCAAAACACTGCCTGTACATTCTCAAGAATGCAAGCAGCAGGGAACAACACCATTATGTCTTATGTCAACATTAGCGAGGATGTAGTGTCTGTCCGGGCAACACCATAACAAAGATGTGTTGCTGAAGGAGGCAGACACACGTACAATCGTACATACACCTCTAACGTGATCACATGCTGATAACATTTATGTTTCATCATACACATACATATAATATCTATGCAATGCCATAACACAGCCATGTAACCAAAAAGTACTTTTCCTTTGAAGGTAATTTTCTATATGTCAAAGGTTCAACTAGCTTCATGACAATATTTTGCAGAGAAACTGTAGTAGGCACAATAGGGTCACTGCTAGAAGCAAAAATAAGCTGGAAAATAAGTAAATGTTAAAAATGTATGTTCTTGTATATGTATTGTATGTATGTATGTATGTATGCTCACTGTAGCATTTTTTACTATATTTATTTTATATGACTCATGATTTTTGCTTTGAATTTTTAGTTCATAGATTCTTTTGTTCATTGCAGAATATTTTGATCCTCAAGAGCAGTGATGAACCAAGTGCTTGTGGGATGTTTTGTGTGTGGGATCTCAGGCCTGGCCTGGATGGCACTTTTTCTTCTCTGCAATCAATGCCTGAGCTATTTCTTCAGAGCCAAGAAGTGGAGCATATCTGTGCACCACACCATGAACATGAGCGAGGCCATGGTGTCCAGCCTGCAGGTACCTCAGCATTGAAATGGATATTTCATACTTATTTACATTTTACCCTGTTGATAATATTTACTCATCAGACTTTTCAGCGACTCATTGATTAATAGCACCTTGACATAGTAAACAGATGGGATGGAACATATACCCTATCATAATGGAATTTATATAAAATCGTCAAAATTAGTATGAACTTAATTAATTTATTTTTTGACATCTGGAAGGACTGACTTGGGGGAAAAATGTGCTCTGAATAATTTTGACCCGTGCTTACTTTACAATGAATCTTTATCTTTGTTATCAAAAACACATGAGAAAATGATCTACTTATATTAATGAACAGCAGCAGAAGAAGCAGAAGGAAGCAGCAGAAGCAGCAGAAGAAGCAGAAGAGGTTTCATTACAAAGTCTGCAGTAGTAATTCTTTATCCAAGCTGAGATGAAAATGGTGCTGTGTAGCATCTATGCCCTTGCGGATTTATACTCGTCTATGGACCTTATGGCCTATAGTCTATGGACCTTATGGCCTATAGTCTATGGACCTTATGGCCCATAGACTATAGGCCCATAACCATACCAAAAATCCCGCCTGCGCCACCACGGGCGAGGGCCAACCAAGAGGTTTAAAAGAGCGGCCCTTTGTCTTTACACTGTTATAGTCATTACTCGACATAGCATTGCTGGAATTCATATATGATCCTTTTTGTGTGTTTGGAATGATGATTATGCCTTTGATCTTTTCAGGCTGTATTGTCCAGTGTGTGCGGCATTGTGGTGGTGGCTGCTTGTAGGCATGATGTGATCAAGGCTGTCCATCCTCTGGCTTCATGGTATGCCTGGGTGGCAGCAAGTTACTTTATATATGATACAATAGCAATGTACAAGGTAAGTTTTGTCCATACAATTTCCACATTGGGCACTACTGCTTTCCCTCACAACACTATTGTTTTCTGATTCTAGATGTTTAGAAGTTTAGATGTGATTTTAATCAATCTGGCAATCGTTTTTGGTGGAAATCAATATATTTTTCATAATGCGTCAACTCCCCCTCCTGTTTCAAAAACTAGTTATTTCAACCAGAATTGGTTAAGTTAGGTCAGGTTAGATGTGAGGATTGATTTAGCAACTTATGATATCTAGAAGAAAAAAGTGCATAAAATCTATGGCAGTGATAAACGGGTAGTGGTGTTTGCAGGGCCGCCCATAACACTAAACAAACACTGCTTACCTCAAAAAACTACTACCAGATTAAATAAAAACACATCAAACAATTATTTTTCTACAATAAACCTCTACTACCACATTCCTTGAGTTAGGTTGTTTATGGGTGGCTGAAAGGCAAGTTTTCATTATGATATAACTGACACCCCCCCCCATGGAGAGCACATCAGCATTAATCAATCCGTCCTTGGGGGCATACGCCAGGGGGCGCGTCGCCTCGCCCACCGGGGATACCGTTTATATACCAGACGGACTACCTGCATAGTCCGTCAGCGCCAACTTGGGCTATATGGGCATGTGGCACGCTACCCTGAAACCGATCCTTCCCATCGGGTTGTATCTGTAAGAGACAATCCGGCGTGGAGGAGGCCAAGGGGGCGCCCACAAGGCTCGTGGCTGGGGCAAGTTGATGTTTCTTGTCGAGAGCTGCTTGGTATGGGAAAGGAGCCTGCATGGGGACTCGCGCGTGGAGGTGTAGCGGTCTGGGAGGTTTGGTTATCCAGAAGGTTGTGTTTTCGGATGCCATGTAGCGCGCCAGAGGTACGATGATTACTTTTCATTTCATCCCGCCGCGCGGAGAGGCAACAGCCTGCTCCCGGCTCCTGCCTCACCCCAGCCGACCCCACGGCCGGAGATTTCCGTGGCGGAGTAATTCGCCGTAGGATACTCTGGGTGGATTTAACCACTCATCTTAATCATTTATACATTTTTTCTCATCTTCACTGTCTTTCTTAAGTATATCTTTTGCGTCTTATTACCCAGTAATGTGAATATATATAAGCACACTCGATGAGGGACGATCTTCTTGTAAATCAAGGAAGCGTAGCTTTGCTTGTTACTCAATCAGGGGAAGCGAGACCATAGCTGAGGCAGCGGGGCCTCTCCAACTGCCTGTTGTTCTTGGGTCAGGTGGCAGCCTGTCCTCCACAATATCGGTGTAATGCATCTCACCATGTAGCGACATGATTTGTTCTCCGTCGGGAAGCAGCCTAGCTGCCATTCCTCAGTAAAGAGGCAGCTCGGCATATCTCACCATGTAGCGACCTCTTTTTTGTTCTCATTTTTTATACATTATTTCTCACCTGCACTGTCTTTTTACGTATATCTTTTGCGTCTCTTTTACACATTTAATGTGAATTGATATAAGCGCTCTCGATGAGATACTTAATTACTGTACGAATCCTATAGTTGTAAATAAAGGTAGCGTAGCTTTGCTTTTAAAAATTTGGCCTTCCTGTCTCCCAAAGTACATGTAGCTATAGGTGGCAGGGCATGACAGGTTCGGGCTTTCCGTTTTTTTCCCCTTACTGAATGAAGTTTTAATTTTCAGTGATTGCATTTGTTTATATATTTGCTTCCTCTTATCTGAGGGAAATCTTTGTATTGAAGTCGTCATCGGTATAGCTGGTATTTCATAGTAGCCTACTATTTAGCCTATAATTAACTTGAGCTTATCTAGAATGGAAATTCATTCTCACACAAAATGCACCATGCATATAGGTGAGCAGCTAGTTGGTGGAAGTAAAAAAATCTGCTCTAGCTGACTCTTAATTGTCACTTTAAATTTAGTCTAGACTACGGTAGCCGTTCCTATATGCCCTATAGTGAACCTGAAACTGTTGAGTACAGTAAGGTTTTATGCTTGAAATGTAATGTACACATCCTAAGGATGCAAAAAACTGCCGGATGCTAATTTGCATTTGTTGAGCAATTTGCATAATTGACCCTAATTAGCATATTCGTATTATCTTCCTTTTAAGCCGCCTATAGATTTTTTTAAGAAATGACGCATAGGAGAGTGATATGTTGAGTGATTAATGTAATCATTACTGAATATATAAAAGCACACTCGATGAGAGACGAATCTTCTTTTATATTGTATTGATGCTGATGGAAGAGCTCTCCCACGAGAGAGATGTCAAGATATGAAGAATGAAGTAAGATGAGGGGACGGGGAGGAGTGTGGATAGACTGATGGGTAGCTCCTGTGGTAGTGTGCTGAGTGGAGGAATGACAGTCGTGGGCTGAAAGTGTAAAAATAATTTTTGGAGGGCGCGCATGATAGGATTACCCTGTAGTCATTGCCTGTAATTCACTTTATTTTTTCAGGTATCCAATCCATCCGTCCCTTATTGCTTTCTAACATAAATTTTCTACTAGATGAGGCGTGGAACTGGTCTATAAATAAACGGGTCGGCTTTATTTCTCCCTTTAAATATGGGAACAAAATTTACTCTCTTACACTAGAGGTACTTTATGCCTTACGCCAGTCAGAAAGCATGTAAGTAGACTGTTTAGTTTTCCAACAATTGTCCCCCCATATTCCTTCAAAATCCAAATGAAAACAGACATCGGGGGCATGGACTTTTCCCTACATCTTGAATTAATTTCCAACAGTTTAATTAAGAACCTCCTACAAAATAACTTGTATATCTCTCAGCACGGGACCCTTTTTTCACACCCTCTCTTACCTCGAATTAATCTTCCATCGTAAAGTGCCATATGACCTCCGATGTCTGGCACATTTTCCCTTTTTTAGCATTAAATTAATCTTCCATCGTAAGACCTCTTGTGTGCATGTGATACTTTAATACCTCTTGTAGCATACAGGGCCCTGAGCTATTCCGTGGTCGTGGTTTTATATGATTGATCAATTTATTCCTTAAATTGATGCACACTTTGCCACTACCCACTTCTAGTCCATTCCAGGCATCTAAGTTTCTATTGGGAAAGCTGTACTTGTGTTACTCCTCCCGTAGATAACACTAAAGTCGCCAGGACAGTTTTTTTTCTATGTACAGACGTGTAGTGGCGTTAATACTTACATTTCTACATCCATGATTTCAGGAAAGTTGAAGGGGCTATCTGGAGAGTCTGTCATTTTGTGTCTGCATCTGTGTCATTAGAGATATGGCTATAAATGATCAAATTACAAAAATATCAACAGAGTAGCGACCAAAATAAGGTCCCCCATCTAGGGTTTTAGTATTTACTGAGTGCCCTCCCGACGTCGTCGTCGCGCGAAAAAAAAAAAGTTGCAAAATTTTAAACCGTATATACATGCAGATACAAAGCATAAACCGCTGAAACAGGGTAGATTATACAGTCATGATATAAACTACTGGTATTATCTTCAGTGGCACATACAAATTAGTAGCGATGCTATAATTCGTAATATTTGGCGGCTAGCGACTATACTGTTATCTACGGTACATGTTTCTTTTCTCACTTTTCCTTGTGTCCCTTCAAATATCCCGACTTTTTCTTCTCTTACTAGCAGGTTTTTTTCTGTCAACTTCTTCCAAGCCATTTATCTGTTAATACATATCTTGTTGTTAGGTTTTCCTCTCCCCTTGTTCTTTTCCAAAGGTTGGCAGTTGTCTTTCCTCCTAGGTTAAAAAATTTCAACTAGACACCATCTTTATTGCTAACCCCTTTTTATTTTTTTTTTTTTTTTTTACGTTCTTAATTTGATGGGAAACCCCAAAATTTATTTAAACTTCATAGTTTTAGTACCGAGTAGTTGAGAGAGCTGCCGCTTGTTATCTTTGTTTTTTCATGATGGCTGCGTGTCCAGGTAAAAAGGGGAAAGGGCAAAGTCAACTGGTATGCAATTGATCCTTTCCCCCGGGTTTTTCTGTGCCTCACATGATCCTTTGCACTGATACCATCATACCGACAAAAGGACATCTCTACTTTGTAGTTGACCAGACGATTTTTCATTATTGACTCAGTCAGACCATTTCCACGACAACTCCATTGTGCACAGTGCTAATTGTTGATTTAAAGAACAAATATGTTGATTTAGAATATTAAATTCAAAACAGATTTTTGCTTTGATTTTGAACATATGCTATGTCAAATAGGGAATATATTCGTAATTTTGTGACTACCTAATCAATATGTTAATTAGACAATTTATGGACAAAAATAAAAATATACACAGTAGCATCTTGCAGTTTTTCATCATTGAGAACTTAAAACTTAGGTCTAGACACCCATAGGAATTCTATAGGCGGCTTAATAAGGAAAATAATACGAATATGCTAATTAGGGTCAATTATGCGAATTTCTCAACAAATGCAAATTAGCATCCGGCAGTTTCTGCATCCTTAGGATGTGTACATTACATTTCAAGCATAAAACCTTACTGTACTCAACAGTTCCAGGTTCACTATAGGGCATATAGGAACGGCTACCCTAGTCTAGACTAAATTTAAAGTGATAAGAGTCAGCTAGAGCAGATTTTTTACTTCACCCCAAATAGCTGCTCCCCCAAAAATATGTATGGTGCATTTTGTGTGAGAATGAATTTCCATTCTAGATAAGCTCAAGTTAATTATAGGCTATATAGTAGGCTACTATGAAATACCAGCTATGCCGATTAGACTTCAATACGAAGATTTTTCCCCAGATAAGAGGAAGTAAATATATAAACAAATGCAATCACTGAAAATTAAAAAATTAATTAATTTTGAAAGGGGAACAAACGGAAAGCCAGAACCTGTCATGCCCTGCCACCTATTAGCAACCTGTACTAGTAGACAAGGAAGGCCAAATGTTAACAGCAAAGCTACGCTACCTTTATTTACAACTATAGGATTCGTACAGTAATTAAGTATCTCATCGAGAGCGCTTATATCAATTCACATTACTGTGTAACGAGACGCAAAAGATACACGTAAAAAGACAGTGCAGGTGAGAAATAATGTATAAATAATGAGAACAAAATGAGGTCGCTACATGGGAGATATGCCGGCTGCCTCTTGATGAGGAATGGCAGCTAGGCTGCTTCCTGACGGAGAACAAATCATGGTTCGCTACATGGTGAGATGCATTACACCGATATTGTGGAGGGACAGGCTGCCACCTGACGAAGAACAACAGGCAGTTGAGAGAGGCCGCTGCCTCAGCTGGTCTCGCTTCCCCGTGACTGAGGTGTGTCAGGCGGCCTCCTGACGGAGAAATAACATGCTGCCGTTACATGTTGAGATACCGCGCTGCCCGGTGACAGAGGGAAAGCAGGCAAGGCCTCCTGACAGAACGCCACGCCCTGTATACATGCAACCGTAACAAGCAAAGCTACGCTTCCTTGATTTACAAGAAGATTCGTCTCTCATCGAGTGTGCTTATATATATTCACATTACTGGGTAATAAGGGCGCAAAAGATATACTTAAGAAAGACAGTGAAGATGAGAAAAAATGTATAAATGATTAAAATGAGTGGTTAAAACCACCCAAGTATCCTACGGCGAATTACTCCGCCACGGAAATCTCCGGCCGGGGGGGTCGGCTGGGGTGAGGCAGGAGCCGGGAGCAAGCTGTTTTCCTCTCCGCGCGGCGGGATGAAATGAAAAGTATCATCGTACCTCTGGCGCCCTACATGGCATCCGAAAACACAACCTTCTGGATAACCAAACCTCCTGGACCCTACAGAGGCCCCGGAGTGGCGCCCGTAGGGTGGGCGAGGCAACGCGCCCCCCGGCGTATGCCCCCAATGATGGATTGAGTCAAAAGATGATGTTACAATGAAATAAAGATCTTTCTTCCTTGTTTTTCTACATGATGCGGAATGATACCCTGGAGGTCAAACTCGCCATACCTAGGTCAAAAGTCAATCCCTCAAAGATTAGACTTTGTGTGTGTTTTGTTTTTTTGGTGTGTGTGTGTGTGTGTGTGTGTGTGTATATTGATTGAAAATGATGGTTGCCGCTGCAGTGGGATTTATATGACAATGAAGGGAGTGAGTTATGCCTACATGTTACGGAGGTATAATTCCTTACAAGGATTATTTGAGCAGTTACTATTATATTTTTTTATTTTCTTGCAAAGTAAATTTAAGGTCAAACCATATGCATTTTTGTTTACATTTTATAACAACTAAGTAGCACAATAATCCTTTGTCCAGTAAAGGTGTGCAGTTTGCACCCACAGACACTTAGTAGATAGGACTGAGTATGTTTTTCAAAAGTTAATGATTAATACAGCAGTTTGTAGGAAGGGGACCTGCACTGTCCTGCAGACGTGATTATTAAAACAATACAGGAAAACCTCTCGTATTCGGACACTCATTATTCGGACCTCCTCCTCTTTTTTTTTTTTTTTTTTTTTTTTTTTTTTTTTTTTTTTTTTTTTTTGGGGGTCGAAATTTCCTACTAACTATATATACACCTAAAAAAAAAAAAAAAATTTTTTGTTTTTTTGTTTAGGGGTCAAATTTTCCCTAGCTTTAAGATATTTACCTAGATTTTTTTTTTTTTTTTTTTTTTTTTTTTTTTTTTTTCATTATCCCCCCATTTTAAAATCCCTCCATTTTCGGACCCTTGCATTCTCGGACCACTCCTTGGCCCAATTAGCCGAATATGAGAGGTTTTACTGTATTCAATTCTAGGTAAACGTGGAAAGTTTGCCCGAAGTTCCCAATGTTGGCAGACCGAATCTCCACTACCTGAGAAGAAAAACCTTGCTGGCCTAAAAATCACATCCTAGTGCGTATTCCTTTTTTTCCGGGTTTGGGTGCCACCCAAATTGGGGAGAAATGTTTAATTAAACAAAAAAACCAAAAAAAAAACCAACACAACCACAAAAACCACAACTTTTCCACACTAAATTTCTTGTTCAACGAGTGAATTAATTTTTTGTTTGCGTATTCAAAGATATTTTGTGGAAAAAGTCTATGAAATAAATAAGTCACTGCAAAAAAATTAGGCTACCATTTTTACCAAAACCAAGGGACCGATTTAAAAAATAAAAAAGTTTGAAATAAAACAAAATTTTCATAGACAAACCTTTTATTTAAAAATTTTGAGATTTCTCCATTTTTGTTCAATACTATTGCATGTGTTTTGGCATAAAATAACCCAAATAAACAGTATTGCTTCCCCAAACCCCGGACCAAAAGTCGCTTGATACTCTTGCAACTTTGGCACTATTACTCTCCTTTTATAATATATTACTTAAAGAATTTTGGGTGTTTGAAATTTTTTTTTTTTGTGATATGGATAAGGGTGGGTTTTTGGGGTGTACCGTACCTTTTTTTTATTTAAACAGGAAAAAAAAAAATTTATGAAATCTGAATTTTTTTTATTATGTATTACAAAATATAAGATTGGACTCCTTATGTGTAAGGCACAACTCTGGCAAAATGATAAAAGCAACTGAAAATAGGCCCGAAAAAAAAACTAAAAACGTACGGACCATCCTAGGGAGGACGTCCATACAAAATATTTATCGATAATAAAAAAAAAAATTTAAAATAAAAAAAACAGACAGTTTGAATTTGGGCAACACATTTCATGAAAAGGCCCAGTATGAAAACAAATCAATTTATATTAGCAATATAAAAGTGCGCAATTTTAATCAATAAAAATGAAAGTAAAAAAAAATGAAAAAAAAATTTTGACTTTTAAATTCCTGGATTTTTTTTTTTTAATATATATTTTCAATCCATTAATACTTTCATTACCCTACATTGTACTTAATCATGGGAAATGTTCGGGAGCACTCCAGAAGGGAAACATAAATTAATAATTATTTATAATAAATGCGATGATTTAAGCAATTTTGGGATATTTTAATTTGATTGAACTTAACACTGCTTGGATTACCTTTAGAATGTAGATATAGGCCTATGCCAGTTTCATTAGGCTACACAATCTTGACAAGCATGGATGGAAGCTGGAAACATACTGGAAAAAACACCAAAAGGGGTTTATGAACAGATAAATGAAATCACTACTGTGATAGGGCACTATCTAATTTAGTTGCTGCATCCAAACTTACTTTATTGAAAAAAATAACCCATACCAAATTAAAAATTTTTTTGTTTACACTTGGATGTTACGTACTACTTTAAAACCCCACTTACGAAGTGTCCACATGACCCCTTTCAATTAAAACCAAACTTTCGGATCGTTTTTTTGTGGCGGGAAAATGTCTTTTATATCCCTTTGGTACTCACAACTGAAACATTTCGTACAAAAACCCTTTACCCCCACACTGCTGGCATATTCATGAACACAAGAGACCTGAAATGGAGGCCAAATTTACATGGGAAATCCCAAAAAACAAAAAAAACCCCCTCAAAATTTTTCCAAGCCCGACCATCCAAATCTCTCCCCTCACTGACGAACCCCTTTTTCTTTCTACTTTAACGGTGACTATCCAAAAACCATAAATAGGGGCCCAAGGGGGGCATTTGTCGTTACATCCAATGTACGGTTTTCTCCCCACCCCCCCTACTTGCATCCTTTATGGGTGCAGCAAGAAAGCTGTGCCTTTCCAGAGAGCTTATCACCCGTTCCCGACCTATACGGCCACGATAATTGTGCAAATTTTGTGGGGGGGGGGAGAGGCAGGGTGTGTGAGGCAGATTGTCGCCCCTCAGTGGTCACCAGCAAATTTCGCGCCCCCGGCGGGGAAAGGGGCTGTTGTTTTTTTTTGTCTTTTTTTCAAAAATCAGTTTTGTGGGGAAAAAGGGGTTGAAATTAAAAATTTTTTTGTGGATTAATATTTTTTAATCCATTTTAAAAATAAAAATGCAAAAAAAAAAGGGGTGATGATTACTTTAAGAAAACAAGGTGCTTTCAAGACTAAAGAATTACACTTTCCCTATTGGTGCGATATGTGGAAAAAGCCGGACGGGGAAAATTTTAAAATGCCAAAGATACATATTTTTTAAAGCTAAGAGGGCCCAATGAGACAAGGGGACGGGACCCACCAGTGTGACTCTTTCCCCCTATATCACAACAGGTAAATACACTAATGTAATACTTATGGGAGGCCACTAAATGCATTAGGGGCATGGGGAGAAATAACTGCCATTAGTGGTGGGGGGGCCACTAAGTGCCATTTTGGCATGGGGGGGGCCAAGTGCCATTGTGGCATGGGGAGGCCACTAAGTGCCCTTATGGCATGGGGGGGCGGGAGCAGAGTGGTTTAGCGTCTCCGCGTTGTTTCTCGGTGACTCGAGTTCGTCCCCCATAGAACCAAAAAAACTTTCGCACCGTCGAGTGGCCTAAGAAAACCCACATGCCCTGCCCATTTAAACCCACCTTCGTTTAAGGGGGGGG